>VWYK01064681.1:0-30429 GCA_013399775.1 Semnornis frantzii | reverse complement strand
TCCAACAGATGTCAGGGTGATTGCAGTCCTCTATGAGGACCAGGGTCTGTGAGTATGAAGCTTCTCCTCTTTGTTTGCAAAGGCCCTCACCCGCTTCCCCTTCCTGATCAGGAGCTCTGTAGCAGACTCCTACAATGATGTCACCTTCCCCTGCCCCTCCTTTAACCTTTACCCATAAGCTCTCTGGTTTTGCATTGCACATCCCCAGGTGGATGGCGAAGAGAATGTGGAAGTGGGACAGGAAAAGTATGCAATGAAAGAGTTGGGGTTGCTTTCCCTTTAATTAGGCCAGGAGCTCATTGTCACCAGAACTCAGTGAGTCATTCACAAGATAATTGAGCTGTTGTAGGTGGCAGATTTTGGAAGAGATACAAAACCTGCGTCAGGCTCAAGTCAATTTCGGATTACTGAGGACCTGCACCTAACATGGGTGCCAATTGCTTCAGGTTTGTGCTGTTCTAACACACCAAAATCATGCTGCCTTGTCTATGGCAAGACTATAAACCAGAAATATGGACTGATCACTCACAGAGCTATGGCATTTTAGACAGTAAGGACAAGATCTGGGTGAATATTTAACATCTTTATTGATGACCTTGATGTAGACATAGAGTGTGTCATCAGTGAGATGTGTTTAAAAGCCGTTTGGATGTGGTACTTGAGGCTATGGTTTAGGGTGAGCCTTATGGAGGAGGGATAACAGCTGGGGGTCTTTTCCAACCAGAATGTTTCTGTGATTCTGTGAACAACAGAAACAGCTTTTGTCATTGCTTGTGATGACATCCAGGTGAGTCATCTGCCCTCAGAAATTTATTTTGATGGTACTCTCAGTGTCATTTTTGACTGTGAAAGGTTCAAGCAAATAATTTATGAAGGTATCTTAGCAGCTCAGCCAGGGGATATTCTTCCAAGCCTTGTTTCTCAAACAGATAAAAGTGAAAAACTGCGTTCTGGTCAAAGTGGTGCTGTATCCAAAATGTAACCTGAGCCCAGGAAAATCTAGTTCAAAGTTCTCCTCTGGTCTGGAGCCACTGATTTGAATTTAATGTCTCTGCCTGACAGAAAGGAGAGCATATAATTACCTACCTCACCAAGGCATTGCAAAAATTAGCTGCTATTTGCATAGAGTAGTTGAATAATTTAGAAGTCTCCATCTCTGCTTTTGTGAAAGACTCTTTGTAAAGCAAAATCAGGTGTTAGCAATTTCCAAGTGGTAGTAAGGGAGAAGGCAATCTCCAGAGCACAGCGTGAGTAATTCAGTGCTGCCAAAACCAAACAGGCAGATGCAGGGAAATATCTGGAACATGTCATGTGTGAGGACCAGGGAGCCTGCCTCTGTAGCAAACCTCCTCTCTCAGGATCTGAGATCACCTCTTCTTCATTCAGACAGAAGATGCCTTCCAGCCAGTGAAGGCATACTGCACAATATTTGGAAAAGACAGGACCAGTAAATAAAGGAAATGTGGAGAAGTTGTTTTGTTTGTTTGTTTTTGTGGGGGGCTTTTGGTTGTTTGCTTGGTTTTGTTTTGCTTGTTTGTGGCTGTTTTGGGTTTTGTTGTTGTTGTTTTGGTTTTTTTTTTTTTTCAGCTGCACTTTTGTCACTGCTTTCTCTTTTCTCTGGCATTATAGACCTAATGTCATCCCTTTGATGTCCTGCTTTCAGGGTATGCCTGTTTCCCAGGTGCAGTGAAAGGTGCACTTCTCTGCTCACCTCCCAGGATTTTGTGTTGCTATTGTTTACACTGCAGAACTGCAGTGACAGGAGGGCTGCAGTTTGGTTTTGGTGTTTAGATTGGACTTAACAAAACAGTTCATTTGCATTCACAGTCTCATCTTGATTACACCTGACATTTTAAGTCCACTATGTTTGCAAATATCTTGTCTGTCAGTTGGAAAATAGGAGAAGAGGAGTGTGCTGGGTTCCTAAAGAAATGCAAACCAGAGATCTCATGTCCACATGCTGCTTCGGTTCACCATTAGTTTGCACTTTCCTCAGCTGTAATGGGTCTAGCAGGTAAGGACTGAGCAGAGCTATGCCAGAGACCTGTTCCAGTTATTTTTTAAGTGGTGTACTGCAGTGTCAGCTACTGTGATCAAGACCCCATGCTCTCAGCCCTCTACACACAGATGCCAAGGACGCTGGTTTTGCTCTGGGTTCTTTAGTGTAGAGACTTTTCTGTTTGGTGTATCCTGCATGTCCAGCGTCAAGATTTACTAGATTTTTTTTTTTTTTTCATACATTGTCTGATTTGAATACAAGTATTTGGAATTCAAATTGTAGGGCACTTATGCTATGAATTGAGTTATTTAAAACTCCAGTATCCATGTTTATGCCATCTTTGAAATAGGTGGCCCTTCATCCACAGAGGGTGTCACCACTAGCTTTGACCAGGCAAGGTATGCTACACAAGGTTGCAGCTGCAGTGCCTTGAATAGGTTTTGGAAAAGAAACAGAATGATGGGGAAACCCTCATCTTATCTTAGTGTAGAAAGCTTTTTTAGGTATTTTTTCTATTGCTACCTAAACTCCCTTACACACTACATAAAGGGTAGGGGAAGGAATGAGGAGACCAGAAGAGGATTAGCTATGAGAATGCTAACAGATCTCCCTCAGGTCTGTGAGTACCAGCTTGGTCTCCTAGGCCTGTGCTGTCCACTTGAGTATAGCCTTTTGTGATTTCACCTGCAGAGCTTCTTGCGTCTGTAAAAGAGGAAAAAAAAAAAAACCTGATAAACACAGACCTTTCGTTTTTACTTCCCCAAGAAGACACAGATCTGTTTGTATTAAAACATCCTTCTGGCTAGGAGCTTCCTGACTGAGATAAATACATATTATCATGTACCAAGGTACAGTGAAGCTCCCCCATGAGTGCAAGGTCTGCCTTGTGCATGCAATTCATGTGCTTGAACAACTGTATTTGTGCATTGTTCCTCAGCCCAGGATTTCTGGAAGCAAAGAGAAGGAGAATAAACAGGGAAGAAAAAGGGGGTATATGGAAAAGAAAAAATGAGCTTTACACTATACCTGCCAGCCAGAGGGGAAAGTACTTTTCTATTTGCATAAGGATTAATTTTATCATTTAAACTCATTACTCCTGGCTCTCTCTTTAGCTTTGTTTGAGGTTGGGATTAACTAGCACGAGATGTTACAGAGTCTGAATTACAGCTGCCTTCTCCTTTAGTCCATACTGTGGTAGCCAAGACACAAAAAATGAACTTCTCATTGATAAGATTCAGAAAGGATTTTATCCTACCTGGTTTTCATGTAAAGCAGGAGCTAAAGGAAAAAGGATTACATTAAAAAGAAAAATACAGCATTCTCTGCCCACCAAACCTTTCAACAGCTCCTTTCAGTTATTTAGGTAATGAAAGATAACAGTTCCAACAGAGAAAGCAATGTACTATGAATTTTCCACTTCTGCCTATATACACTCTGTGGTAAAAATCCTAGCAATGACAAAGCAGCTACTAAAAAAGAACAACTTTTGGTCTGATTTTTTTTATATTCAATATATCATTTGTAACTAAAATTGCTTTGAACCTTATAAAGAAATTCCAGCAAACACCGTTCTTTGGTTTCCCGCTTACATCAGCCCAAAGGAATGAATTAGAAGCATGCAAATGTCCATGGGAATATGCATTCTGCAGGGATATAACTAAATGGACAGTATGGCTGTGAAAAGATCTGTAAGAGAGCCTTGCGAGAAGCAACAGCAGCTGAAGGTCTTCTCAGCAATAAGTGCTTGAAACTAGATTTCAGAACTGGGTGTTCTTCTGGAACTGCTTTGGTTACAGAGATCTATGAGGGTAGTGGACATGATGTGGAAGCCCAAATGTCCCCTTGCATAAGAGGTCCTTTTGTACTCTTCCATTTCTGATAGAAGATGTTCTTTGTTTCTTCCCCCTGCCCCCCCTTCTCTCTCCCAAAGCCATTTCATCCCTTTTCTTTCAGTCTACAAGTGAAAAGTGTGCTCATTTAAAGTCAGGAGATCTACATTTCTACAAGTGAAAAGTGTGCTCATTTAAAGTCAGGAGATCTACATTTCTTCTCTAAGAGTTTATTGAAAAACACACAGTAGAATTGCATTGTGCATAATGCAGTCCCCATCAAGTTATAAAGTACTAGCAATAAGAAATATTGTCATCAATTCTATCTTGTATTCATTAAGCAAATACTGCCTGAGATTTTCTTCATTTTACTATTACATGATCCATCAGGCTTTATTTTCCTCGTGATTATGGAAGCAACTGAACGTTGTACCTAGAAGTTCTAGTTGCTTGCTCCCTCATTTTCTTTTAATAGGTTTCAACAGCAAAGAGAAAATTAAGGAATGGGAATCTCGTAAGAGGAAATGAAGACTCCCTGGGTACAGTAAGCCCCGAGGAAGGACAGCTCATTTCTGCAGGACAGTTTCACCATTTCAGTCCTTCAGCACACTGTTTGCCACTTAGCCACACTCTGTGAAGGCATTTCACATGAATGTCTGCCTACTTGTAAGATAGTGCTTTGATGCACACTTACACAAGAGAGAGGTTTGCATTTTATCCAATGAATGAAAACAGGCAATAGGCTTCAGCACTTAGATTCCAGCATCCAAAACGATGCCCCTGACAGCTTGGCACTGCCTGGTTCTCCCCATCCGACACAAAAAACTGCTCATGCACTGAGTGTTGCCCCATGTCACAAGGTGCTCCTCTCTTGACTGGGCCAAATGATTGTGCACATTGTTTCTGGTGAAACCTGCTGGAATCCAGGTGCTTCTGCTCATGCATGACCTGCTGGAACAGAGCACAGCGCAAAACCAGAAGCTGACATTGAGAGCAGTGGTGGCATCTATTGCGCTGTCCCTTTCCATGCCTTCAGACTTACGCGAGGTGCAGGGGCCAAGGTTTGCTTAGGAGTGGATAAGTTGTTCTCAAGGATTCAGTTTCCAACAAGAGCATCTTAACCAGCAGGCTGCAACTCTGTGTCAGCTTGCTGGAAGAGAGTTTAAGATTGATCGAAACAGGGAGGATGCAGGCATCTGTACTGTCAAAGGTGCAGTCAGCTGGGAAGGTGCCTTGGATTCACAGGGACCCTCCCCCCCCCTGCTCTTTTTTATGCAGTGGTTGCAAAAGAAACAAGCATATATAGCCCAACAAACTCTACTAGCTCCTGCTCTGCTCTGTGTTTTTCTTTAATAAGGTTTTTTGTGTCCAGTTCTGGGCCTCTCAATTTAAGAAAGATGTTGAAGTGCTGAAAGGTGTCCAGAGAAGGGCAGCAAGGCTGGTGAGGGGCCTGGAGCACAGCCCTGTGAGGAGAGGCTGAGGGAGCTGGGGGTGTGCAGCCTGCAGAAGAGGATGCTCAGGGCAGACCTCACTGCTCTCTGCAGCTACCTGAAGAGAGGTTATAGCCAGGTGGGGTTGGGCTCTTCTCCTAGGCACCCAGTAACAGAACAAGAAAACTGTGTCAGAGCAGATTTAAGCAGTTAGGAAGAAGTTCTTCACAGCAAGAGTGATTGGCATTGGAATGGGCTGCCTGGGGAGATGGTGGAGTCCCCATCCCTGGAGGTGTTTAAGGGCAGGCTGCATGAGGCACTTTGTGCCATCATTTAGTTAATTAGAAGGGTTAGGTGGTATGCTGGACTTGATGATCTCAGATGTCTTTTCCAACCTGGTTAATTCTGTGACTCTGTGATGCAAAGCACCTTCTCCCATGGCAGTGTTCTAAGTGGCAGATGGAGCTTCTGCCCTATAGCCCTTGGTAAGTGTCTAAGGCAGTGGCTGACATGACTGATGCAGCAGGATGCAAAATTGCCTGATTACTTGTTGCTCCCTGGTCAGACCAGAAGAGATGCTATAAACTCAGCATTAGAGGGAGGACAGGCACACAAGTCCCTCCTCCAAGGCAGAGACCTTCTTGTAAATTAGGAGCTGTGAAGGTCACATTTAGCTTTTGTCCTGCTGCTGCTAACCTCTGGGGGCTTTCCAGCAACAGAAGACTACCTTAGAAGTGGTGACAAGTGAAATGTAAGTTCCCTGTGAGTAGTTGCAGCAATTCAAAGCAGTCTGACCCTAGAGTCAGGCATAAGGAGAAGATATATATGCAGAAGCTTTGCAGATAATGAAAGTATTCTATTTCCACCACGGCAGCTGGAGATGGACCACCACCATTTAGTTGCTTTCAGGGCAATGACAGCCTAGATAATGTGAGCTGTCCTCAGTTCACATCACAGATGGAGGTATTGTGCTGTAAGAAATCAAGATGCTCTGTGGAGGAGAAAATAATTTATTTACAGATTGACCTGTCTCCATAACAGCAACTTCATGCTGATTTTTATGTCTGAAATTGTCAGTGTGATGTGATCTACTCAGAAACATTGAATGAGTATTGCTTGGATTTGTAGCTGAAGGAACAGGGTTTTGCCTGCTTCGTGCAGAGGGAGCAGTAGGCTGTGTGTTGCTGGCAAATATCTCACACAAGACAAGGACATCATATCAAAGTGACAGAGCTGAAGGTAGCCCTTGGTCCAGAAAATCATGCCATAAACTAGTTCTGGTCAGCATTCCTCTTCAGGAGACAGGAAAGAGGAGCCTGTGGTAAAACAGCTTGCTGCCATGCCAACTTCACTTGGAAGCCTCTACACAGAGGTTGCATTTCAGTGCTGCTAAGACATTGAAAGAACACCTCACAGATAAGAAGCCTCACCCAAGAATGGTTTTGGCCACCACGCTGATGTAAGGCAAACTGGTCTGAAGCCTCGCAGAGACCTTGCCAGCAAGCGTAGGGGCAGCGTGACCTGGATAGCCAAATGCCGCACTACAGACAGCTGTGGAGAAGTGTGATACCCTGAGATCAAAGTCCTGAGCTCAAAGGGGCCTGCTGCATGCTTTGTGGCATTTCCTTGGATGCTGCAAGAACTCCATTAGATGCATCTCTTCAGGAAGGGCTCAAGGGCCATTTATGCTGACAGTTTCCTTACAGAACTGCCACACTTTGCAGTCTGGGAGAGCTTGGTCCTGTCTTTATTTTCTTGAGTGGGGGAAAAAACCTCTCGAGCACATCACTGTGCATGTGAAGTAAGGAAGCACTCAGTTCAGAATGTACCTGAACCCTTTCCTCTCTCACTGATGTGCATGAATGTATGATCCACTGTTTCTTTCACTCATGACCAAAGCTCTTTGCAAAATGCTGCCTTTGAAATAATTGTGTGCATGTGGAGAAATGCAGGGTAAGAAGCACAGCTAGATTTGCTGGGAGGGTCATGACTGCCTAGAGCACCTAGTAGTGAGGGAAACAGACCCGCACAGTCTCCTCTTGTCTCCCCTGTTGCAGCTGTAGCATTATCCAGCTCTGTTGCTATGACAGCTGCAGTCAGAAGTTATCTGTATGGTAATACACAGCTAATAATGGATAGCAGCACTGCTGTTATAGCATAATGTAAAATACATGAGCAAAACAAACTGAGGATGAACATATCTTGCTGGAGGGCTGCAAAGTTCTCTTGCTGGAGGACTGCAATGTGCTTCCTATAGCATTTGTTGCTTGGCCAGATGACTTGTGTCGTGTCTGCTTGTTTGCCCTGGGCATGGCTGCATGGGCAGAGCACAATGGCAACACTGCAAGGAGCACATCCATGCATGTTCTGCCTTGGAGCTTTTGATTTCCACCCTAGTTACAATACCTCAAAGTGTTCTTCTCATATGCTGTAAATCAACTTGGTACAACACTCACCTTTACTGACCTCTGTGGTTTTCAGGTCAGTACTTGTGTTGTAGAACACCTGAGAATTAGGGCTCTACCTTTCATGCTCTGGAGCTTGTTATCAGCTCTGGTTTAAGGGTTTATTGACACCTAAGCTGGTGTCTCTACCAGATGAGACTGTTCCAGTGGCGAAGGCAGCTCATCTTTCCCAAAGACCAAAAAAAACCCCACCCAAACCACTACTGATTAAAGCTTGCCCACAGGTTTTGAGCAACAAACTGCAGTGGGTGAGGAGCAGAGGCCCTGCCTGTTCTCCTGCCTAGCTGTTGTGCAGTACTACATGGAGGGTCTCTGGACATCAGCACCTTCAGCCTCCCCTCCAGCATGAGCTAGCCCCATGGTAGCAGCAGATATAAAGTAAAATCATGGAAGTTTTTTTTTTGTTAAAAACTGACAAATTAGTGTGACATACAAAGACCAGAAGCACCCAGTCACCCAGTGTCTGGTTTTTTACCTCGAACTTAGAGCGTGACCCACAAACATGCACTGTCCTAGGCCAGACACAGATGGCAGAATATTCTCTCTTCTGCATTCTGAAAAACCAAAAGATTCCTAGAAATTACTGCAGTGCATGTCTTGCCTTGTTTCTATGTGCCTCAGCATTCTTCCTGTTTTGCTTTTACATGTCCATTTCCACTCCTTCATTTAGAATCTTTTCCAGAGTCTCTTACACATGCTGGTGTCCAGCACAGCATAGTAGAGCTCAATGTGCATCAATTCTTCCTAACTAACATCACACACTGTTGCCTGATATGTCATAAACAATAGGAAGTAGAACATTATGTAATTATTTTCCTCTCTCTCATATCAAGAAATTTGAGGATACTCTGATACCCTATCACAATGCTCTGTGTCACTCCAGAGACCTGCAGAGGCCAGTGAGTTACAAACAGCTATCGACTTGCAGCACCGGAGCAAGGTTTATGCGGCAGTTTGGCAAGCAGCATTAATGCAACCAGCACCAGTTGCACCTGTAAGCAGGTGCTGCTTCCCACTCCTGAGAGATTTCTTTGGTGGGAGGAAGTATATGAAAAACAGGCACTCATAGTTCTGCAGTTACCTCAGAAAGAGTTTTTAAAATGCAGTTCTCAAGTTAACTCTTTACTGACAATGGATTCTGCTCCAAGCTGTCTGTTCTGTGTAGATTCTGATATTAAGCAGTGCAGTACAGTATTGTTTACTGAAGTAACCAAGATTTTGGAATTCAGCTCCTTTGTTGTGTAATTTCCCAATCCTTCACTCTATCTCCTTGTCCTTCCTATGCTACAGACTGCCTTTTCCAGTAGGTCAAGACCTGCAACACTTGCACCACTGTGGTGACACAAGGCCTCAGCACCATCAAATTCAGATATAACCTACGTAGTTTAAAGTTTTGCCAATCTCCTTTTCAAAGCAAATGTTACACTAACTTTACATCCAAAAAAAAAGGAAATCTTACTTACCTTGAAAAACTCATACTAAAATAAGAGAAACAGACCTCTGCCCCCTCCCCCAAGTGCTATTTTACTTAAAAGGTGACATCACTTAAGGAGACAAAACAGTAATGCTTTATCCATCATTACACAGAGACTGCAAAGGCATCTCACTGTTAGATGCTTTGCCTACAACAGTTTTGCATTGCACATCTCTAAGTGCTGCTCATTTTCTCACCAATACTCTCTCGAGTCCCACTCCTGTGGTTTCTAGGAAAAGTGTTGAGTTGACACCAGAATTAAGGAGTAACCTTGCAAAATAAAAATGCAGTAAGTTCGAGTAGGTAAGAAATATTCCTTCTGGACATTTAGTCAGCAAGAGAAATACTCTGTGAGGGAAAACATGTCAGTAGTTATTACAGTTTACCACATTTCCAAAGAGTGAAGTAAAGCTGGAGAATTAGCCAAGAAGTGAGTTCATGCCGGAGAGCACAAAGTCACCACCTTCCAAATGAAAGCCTTTTGTGCAGGAGTGTCCCATCCAGGTGAGGTGGTTCTGCACCTCACCATACTGTTTCTTCTTGAGGCCCATGCATCTCAGGCATTAAAAAGTCTTCTACACAAAATGAAAAGGACTAACTGGGTCTAGAGCTCTGTGACAAAGCTTTTTGGAGAAAGATCTCCAGAATTTCTGTCTCACATTTTGGATCTGGTTAAGCCATGTAAGCTAAGACTTTGTTCCTCCTTTTTCCAAGCAAGTAAATATACACCAGTCTGAGGTATCCATGAAGCATGGAAAAATCTCATCCCAATATTTACTGTCAGAGAAGGCTAAAACAGTTCTTTATTTCAACACCAGCAAGAACCTAACTAGTAGGATGTCTTCAACAATAAATATTATTAAAAGGTCTATCAAGTAAGAATAACCTATTAACTTGTATCTGCTGCAACTAGGGTGAATGTTCCACATAGAAAGGTCTCATACCCCTTTTTTTTTTTCACTTTCCCCTGTCATTAGGACAGTCTGTGGCATGGGTTGCTGCAGCACAGTCCCAGTGTTCAAGGCACACTGGCCAAATCTGTCCCTGTAACTCAGACAGTATCACCAGGTCCTACCGTTCCTCTCTGTTAACGACTTTGGACTTAGGCTGGCAGCTGAGCAGAAAGGGCCTCACCAGATTAACTCATCACTTCTGGTGCTCTCTACGGCACCAGGCAGTGCCCTGCTAGATCTGACACTCACTGAGTCAACCCACTGCCGTTTCCTACTTGGGGTCCATCCAAAATCACAGATTGTCACTGAAGACCAAAATCAATAAGAACCCAGGTTTTATTCCTGTTGAAATCAATGAAGCTACTGAACCATTTCTGATCTTTCAGGTTTTTCTGGTAGCCTCTCTACTTGTGAAAGTAAGATTTTTTTTTTCCTGCAGTTGTCTTGCTCAGCACTCACCAGCCCTTGAAGGCAAAGAGAAGGCCACATGTTTTAGCTCAACATTGAGTTTTCCAAGGCACAATTATAAGGGTTGCCAACTAACTACCCACTGTTATTACCTGTCACTAGGCATTAATTGGAGGGCAGAACTCATACATTATAAGTTTTTTGAAGGCTGCTAATGATATAATGGTAGGGTAGGGGAACCTTTTGGTGCCACAGTAACTGAAGAGAGAAATTAAGCCAAATGTAAAGCAGTAATAAATGTAACAGTCCAATACAGTCAAGTAGAACAAAAATAATTTAAAATTACTCAAGGTGTCACAAATAGCACTGAATCTGCTGCTATCCATACCTTGCTGCAGTCATGGCAGCTTCTCAAATGAAAGTGCGGACTGGAACAAAGTGTTATGGGGCTTGAAGTTCAGATTGCAGCAGGGAAAGCTTCTTCTGGTTGTTGCTTCTGAGCTTTGGGCTCCTGGGTGTTGGCTTTCTCTGCAGGCATGGCAGTGGAATAGGTGGGAGCTGGGTAGCTGCTGGGTTTGCCTTTCTGGTTTATGCTGGTTTGTCGCTATTTTGCTGTGCTGCTTCTGCAAACAGATTCTGCTAAGGTAATCATACATTGTATTATTAGATTAATTAGATTATTAGCTAAGGTAATTATGCATTGTGATTATCATATCTTCTGTTATATTATACCCTTATCTCTTTCTCTCATCCCTGAGCTTTGAGTGTTACTTTTGCCCTCACTTCCATGCTGTGGGTGCAGACAGGTTAGCCCATGTGCCAAACCATCACGCAAGGTCTCATTCATGGAATTATTGTTTGCAACATTATAGTGATCCTTTTCCAAAGGAAAAACTGTATGAATTTGTTTTTTTAAAAAACAATAGAATAAAAAAAAATTACAAATAATGTTCTTGTAAACAGGGATGAACTGGAAGATTTCAAAAGCAGTTCACTGTCCTGAAGGCTGGACATCAACAGTTTGGCAGTGATAGTTCAGATATTAAGCCTCACTCTGCTCATATAGATCATTTGTGAAAAGGAATTGATGTACAGAAATTTCCTTTCCCTTGCTTTGGAGCTGTTTACAGATGCATTACATAGGCATTTGTATAGAGGAGAAGTGGACAACTGTTCTGGAAGCACTGGGTTCCTAAATAAAGTGGTTATGCATCTAGAGACTTTCCTGAAATAGTTAAATAGTCCCTAATCCGTCTCTGTGTGTTGCAGCCCACTGTACTCCTCACTAGGTGTGTATTTCAATTCCAAATGTCTTGGGAAATACACTTCAGGCAATCAGCCACTCAGTTTGTGACACTGAGTATTTTATAACTGATCTGCAGTTTGGAGATCCGTAGCACAGATTTAAAGTAAGTTCATTTTCCCTGAAGAGACTTCGGGACTGACACAAGTGCGTTTCAGACATCCTGGACAGCTCTGTCTCAAGCAGATCTGGTTGCCTTTTCATGAAGACAAATGCTGCCAGGTTGTGGTTGCAGGCTCAGAGCCTTTCCTGAGATGCAGAGAGCTTGTGTTTGAGCAGAGTGCAATGCTTGTCACTGACTCCACAAAGCCAGCAAATACTTAGCAGTTTGTAACACAGGCAAACTAGGCCTAGAGCAAGCATTTCGGATGCTTATTGCATATCCACACATGGAGCTTTTGTAGTAGCTGCTACACTTTCTGTTACATGGTCTGCTTTACTGTTGCTTGGTCTTTAGAAGCTCACTAAGCATGCCAATAATGAAACTTCAGTGAGAAACAATACAAAACAGGAGCAAAGCTGCACAGGAAGGTTGAAAGCCAAACCAGCAATGCAGTCTCTAATGTTGCTTCTCAATCCAAGGTGTTCATTATCTTGCTCTGCACAAGAACAGTTTTCCTATTGCTACCTGCTGCTGCAACCAGTGCCTTGTTCAGCATTCAGTTACTGTGCAGTCTTTAGGGTGATGCAGCACTGGAATGGGCTGTCCAGAGGGGTTGTGAAGCCGCCTTCTTTGGAGACTCTCAAAGACTGCCTGGATGCATTCCTGTGTGGCCTGCCCTAGGTGATCTTGCTTTGGCAGGGGAGTTGGACTTGATGATCTCTGGAGGTCTTTCCCAACCCCTAACATTCTGTGATTCAGTGATATTCCTTCAGGTAAACCTTTCACAACCATGATCAGCAGTGTGGTACAGGAAATATTTGATGCTGAAAACAGAAGCAAAGTTTGAACAAACTCCTCAAGCGGAGAAGAAACTTTAAGAATCTCATCTGCTCATCCATTTTCAAAACAAATCATGAGCATGTAATGGGATATGATTGGAAAGGAAGAGGAAAAAACCAATAAAACATTTTTGTAGCTTTTGGTGCAGCCCTGAGTTTGGCCAGGATAGGGTTAAATATCCACAGGAAGCTGGGAGGTGCCTGTGGTGGGCAAATCCCTGCTCCCCTGCCCCCATCTCCAGAGGTTTGAATGGGGGAAGAAGGCACAAGAAACTGCTCTCCCCCCCACATTGTGGACTCGAAGAGGGAGCAGCAAAGGTGCCTGTCCACATGTGCACTGCCTCGTGGGACAGTCTGTGCTGGGATCAGCTGGGGATTGGCTGGGTTCTTTGTGCCCAGTGTGTATGGCAAGTGGGCACCTTGCTAGGAAAAGGCATAAATAGAGTGAGGGAAAGAGCATGTGGAGTTCCTGCCTTACAGACTCCCTGCTTTCAGACTCTTCCTGCTTTGGGACAGCTCCCACTTTGGCACAGCTCCTGGTTCTGCAGTCTTGCAGTTCCACTCTTGCACAGTTGGTGCCACTTGCCCACAAGCCTGCAAGTTTGGCAAGTCCTTAGGTCCCTCTGAGAGAGCTGCCAGTGGCACTCGGACCCAGCTCCTCTCAGCCCACACTGCAGCCTGACTTCCTGCTTGCTACCTGGGCTGGGGAGGACGCTGGTGGTTTGACTTTCCCCTGTGCTGCTGGGGCAGTGCTGCTCCACAAATCTTTGTCTTGTGGAAGCTCTGACACTTGGACTTTTGCCATGTGGATCCACAACGTGGATATAGCTTGCAGTTTCAGAGGCTGCCAACAGAGAAATTCATCAGGGATCATCACTGAATTCCTATCTCACCTCTGTGAGTAAAAAACTCTTTCCCTTCGATTCTCTGCACAGCCTGATTCGTAAGTGGCATAAAGCTGTGTTGTAGCTTAGCCTTTTCCACTTTCTGACTTTCCTAAATTACTAAACTCGCCCATGAGCATCCTTGTGAAGATCTCCCAACAGAATTAGAGCCTGTAAATAAACCTGAACTAGCTCTGTATATAGTTTGGGAGAGGGGTTTTTTTGAAAATAAAAATAATTCTATTTTCATAATTCCTGCCTTGTCCAATTAACCCCCAACCAAATCAGTAGTGGCCTGGGGAAAATGTTTGCAATTTGAGGGGGCAGAGCAGCTGAGTGGTGGCTGCCCTTAACTACACTGGAGCTGTACTAATGCAGCAGCTTAGAATGACTGATGCATGCAGACAAAAGGATTGTTAACCTTAATGAACCACGTTTGGGACAGTGGATGTATTAAGTATTAGAAATATACTTGGGCAGTGTGTGACAGGCTGGTAAGATAAAAATGTATCCATCTGACACAAGATGTTTCATAGACTTCCAGGTTTTGACTCTTTCCTGGGTAGATCAATAACCATGAAATAAACCAAGATCAAAGTGTGCATTGGTAGGAAGACTTGCAGTGCTTTCTCATAATGCCACAGGCACTGGACTGCTTTGTACAGCACCAGTACTGCCAAGGCAGTTGCTTACTGCTTCCTGATGGCTTTAGAAGATTCAGAATCAAGTCTATGAGTGGTCATCAAATCACTCTTACTTTCAGGCTTTTGGAAAGGGTCGTAGTGTAGTATTGCTAATTAATGGGTATAATTTAATACCAGTAATGTCACATAGAAGAGCCTTAATGAAAGACCTAAATAAACACCATCACCTGTTTGAGCAGATCACTGTGATGATTTTGTAGTATGAGATTACTTGGAGTGAAACAGTTAACCTCCCCAGTTAATCTGAGAGTGATTTTCTCCTGAGCAGAACATTTCAAAAGCTTTGACCACCAGCATCCACTAGTTACAGGTAACTGCATCCTCACAGAAACCACACAACTCACTTGTTCTGTGCCCTGTACTGCTTTTTGGAAATACCAGATGCTATCTCAATATAATGCATTTACAGTTGCATTCTAAATATCTCAAGAGTGACTGGTAGACAGATCAATTGTTTTCTTTTTTAGGTGACTTTTCAATATTAAAATTAATTTAAGCAGTCTGCCTTTACATATTCATTTAATGTATTGCTGTTTAAGTCTGCTTCAGTGTTTCTAAATAACACCATTATGCCACTATCCCTTATTCCACCATCCATTTTCCTTTGTGTTTTCTCATCCTTAGCCCCTTGCATTGAAGGAAATAGCAAGTACAACGGCTGCAGAGGCTGCAGCAGAATGCCAATGCACTCTGCATTGATTACCCACTCTTGCACATACAAGGAGCCTGAAGAGTTCCTCCTACACTCCCTGCTTAAGCTTGCTTATCTCTGCTGAGGAGAAAGTTGGGTTTGACTGACATGTTACCAACCCCAAAGTTCTTGGAACAGTGTAAAAGGCATCAGAAGGCTGTGAAATCACTTCTGCAGCTGTGCAGCTGTTATTTAACTGTACAAAAAGCAATGGCCTACACCAGGGCAGCAAGGTGCAGCTGAATACTGAATACTGAGGTCAGGAGTTCCTGTGTTAGGAGTTCAATCCTATATGCTACTACTAACAATATCATGAAGTATCTTGATATTGTCCTAATTCCTTAAATTGATCTACCATATTTAAACAATGTTTCTTCATTCAGCCATGTACGATATCGTAGTGGTGTAGCACAAGATCTAAACAACCTGCTCCCTCAACGTTGCCGTGGTAGGCCTAGATAGGCCAAGTGAGCTTGTGGATGTCCTGGCTTGCCCAGGCATGTTCCCCTGCTCCCCCTCCCTCTGTACTGGGGGTGGTGGCCACAGGAAGGGGACAAAAGCCTCAGCTTCACCTAATATGGGCAAACTGGGCAAAGTGCCATCCTGATTGGCTAATCTATGTCCAAAGGCCCATCAGTCTCGGGCTGAAATGGTTATAAAGGATGAGCAGGTAGCACATTGGGCTCTCTCTGCTATGGGGTTCTCTCTGCTATGAGGCTCTCTGCTATTGTATCCTGCCTGCTGAGGCCCTGATGCCTCCACGCCTGCACAGCCGGCGTGACTGTGCCGAGACTGCACAGCGAAGACGTCTGCCTGCACAGGAGATCCTGCTGCCAGGAGAGCTAGAACCAGGTCAGAGATCATCTGCCTCCTTTCTGAAGCATCCAGGAGCCTGAGGAAGCTCCAAAGCCTCTAGCAGCTTTCAGCCCAGCAGCAGCCCCACCATGTGCTTTGGGTATTGTCCCATAATATTTTGTGAGTAAATACTTCAAGCCTCTTGTAATCATTGATTGCCTTCTGCCATAAGCAGAAAGGAGCTTCCTGCGTCCATCCAGTGGCTAAGCAGGATAACTAACTGCAAGCGGTGTAAGTGACCGCACAAACCTTCTCTGCCAGTAAAAATGTTTGCTTATGCTAGTTGCCTTTAAGACTTCCAGTTTTGCCTGTTCCCTGCATGTATAAATTTCCAAACCGTGCGTTTTTGAACCTTGTATACAAGTTTTGTGGCGAGATTTGATGTTAATAAACAGTATTCATAGTTATTAACAATCTCTGCCTGGACATCAACATTAATATCATTAATTTTTAATCCATTTCCTTTACAAACGTGAAAGTGAGGGGAAGAGGAACACACAAAACTCAGGGCTGAAAGAGGTAAGAGTTGAATATAAGATATCATAAGCACAAAGCATAATTATCTTAGCTAATAATCTGATCAATCTAATACTACAGTGCATGATTACCTTAGCTTAGCCTGTTTGCAGAAGTGCAGAGAAATACAAAGGAAAAAAAACCAAAGAGCATAAACCAGGAAACCCAAAGCGGGAGCTGTCCCACTCCCACTCATTCCACTGCCACGCTTGCAGAAAAGAGCCAACACCCAAGAAGCTGGAACCCAGAAGCAGCAACCAGAACAGGGAGCCTCCTATGTTGCAATTTGAACTTCAAGCCCCTCAAGTTATCACTTTCACTCTTTGAACCTGTCATGACTGCAGCATGGTATGAATAACAGCAGCAGGTTCAACTCAACCCATGACAGGCATTGAGCTTTTTCTCTTTTCTGCTCACGCTGATTAGCTTCCCCCATAGAAGAAAACAAGAACCTGTTTTTGCTGTAAGTACAGGAAAGCTGGTAGCTATGGTAGCAAGTCTCTGCAAGAATGAGTCCTGTTTTGAAAATAGCAGTTCACAGGTTACACAGAATAAAATAAATATAGATTTGTTGCAATAAAGAGAAATGAAAAGGATCAGGTGTTCCTTTGAGAAATGTGTCTGGTCTTCATATTCATTACCCTGACAGTAGCTTATTAATGCTATGTCAGCTTTTGTTTACAGCTTTCACAGAAAAAAAAACATTTAAAAAGACACTTGATGCAAGAGAACACAAATGCAAATACACTTAATTGTTTGCTCTGTGCGTGCTTCAGTGGATATTTAAAGGAATGAAGATACCCTCACCATATGAGACCAAGCAGAACTAAACTGAAATCACAACAGAAAACTGTCAAATCCTCACATTTTGCTGCCTGGGGAATGCATGACAGATTTAGCTTTGTCTTTGTGGAATCGGAAAGTCACATTACATAGCTCACCTTCAACCTGATTTTCAGCAGTGAGCTCTGAGTTTGCTTTTAGGGGAGTGTGAGTTCTAGATTAGGGAGAAGCCATACTTCTTGTTCTTTTGCTCAGCTGTAAAACCCATTATGAAATAATCCAAATTGTTCCTTTATTAGATATTTGCACTCGAGAGCCCTGAGAGACCTGTACCAAGGTAGTGCTGTAACAAGGTGAGTGAGAAAGGCAGAGAAAATTGCTCGGATTTTATAGGTAATGCAATGATGAACAGTTTTGTTTAAAAGAATGCAATACTGAGGCAAGAGAAAATTAAATGGGATGTGTTTGAAATAGGCAAGAAACCGAGTGCCTGATCAGGCATCTGTTCTAGTATATGTACAAAACAGCCTTGCTCAATTTTGTGTGTAGCTATGACAGCAGCTCTATCAGAATCCTTAAGGCAGTACTGGAAAGAGTCAGTATGCAGGAGTGTTATGCCATAAAATACTCCTTGTCTTCTCTAATAGTGTTTAGTCAATCTCCTCAAAATCCCTCATCTTTCATTTTATCCCTCAACAACTGATTGCTCTTTCCACCCTACCATGCCTCAGTCTAGATGGGAGCACCTGCTCCCAGTTGCAGGTATTTCCCTTGCTGAATTAGGATCTTCAAACTGAAAATGCAATCTGTAGTTTCATAGCAATCTGCTTCACTTGGGACACTAATCTCGCACTGTTTGTAGGGGTTAGGTCTTGGTACTTTACATAGATCAAACTCTAAAAATAAAAATAGTAGTAGTAAAAACACCTTGGCCTGATGGGACATACTACTGAGGCTTGCAATCAGAGAGATAGAAAGAAGCTGCTGGGACCAAAATCCACTGCCCTGAGGTGTGCCTGGCATGTTTCACCCAATGTTCCTGACATCAGTGAGTCAGCCACTGCTCTTTGTTCACCAAAACTATGCCAGCTGCCTAGGGTTAGTCAGAGACACACTAAGGGAGAAGACTGTCCCTCCTTACATGATATCATTAGGTAGGCTGTGGCCCTGAAAACACAGCAGTGCTGTGGTGGAAAGTCAGCTAGGCCCACAGGAGGCTGCAGGAGCCCTGAGTGAACTGCTTAGCTTCATGTAACCTGCTTGTTCCTAATTGCCACTATCCTGTCACCTCTCTCCTGCCCAAGGCACAGGGTGCACTGTTGCCCGGTGCCCCCAATAGCCATTGGAGACAGCTGTCTCCAAACCTGACAGCAGCAACCCATGCCCAGGAGTAAGTCTGGGTCTTAGGAGCTTCCTAGCTTTGTGTTGTGCTGGCTGCCATGCCAGGGCACACCTCCATTCTATCAGGACAGAGCCTGTATCTGCCTCTCTAACAACTCACAACCCGGCACTTGTGGTACCGAGGAGATGTTTTGTGAGTAAATCTTTAAAAGCCTCTTTGTAAGAAATTACATCCAAGTGCCTTCTGCCTTAAGTAGAAAGGAGCTTCTTGAGTCCCTCTTTCTAGTTCTGATAGTTTAATGTTTGTTGTATTTTGCTAGTTATTTCTCGAGTGTTCTTGTTTTTTCCCCTGTTTTTCCTTTGGGTAATGTTTTTCATGACCGTGCAAAGAACCTCATTAAAAATATGTAATGCAGTGAGACTAAATACATTAAAATAAAAAATAATAAAGTATATTAATTTTGAAATAAATTATTGCCCATATAAATGCCCATATAGATGCCCCATATAAATGCCCATACCATTACACTCTCCAGTGCCAAGAGCTGTAGGCACAGATGCCACACAGAGGCCCTCAAAGCAAAGAACAACTCATTTTTCAGAACCAAGTTTTTACAGAATTTGGTAAAGATCCAACCAAACAATAAAAAGAACAACAGAAATTGCATGTTCACTCATAAACTAGGTACCATCTGCTTTGTGTGCCAGTCAGAGCTTTATGGGAATAAAATTATGTGGCTGCACAACAAAAAGTGTTGTCATTCACATAGAGGGGACAACAACCCCTCACTTTCTGCCATGATAGTTCTTGGTGAGTGTCACTGCCCTTTAGTGCTACCTGCTGCACATAACTGCTTTGCTGACTCAGCATGGGCCATGCTAATAATGCTGCTTAGTGAAGGAATAAAGATTGCAAGACTTTTTTTCACTGAAGTGAGAGAGAAATGGGATCAAGCACAGAGAAAAGGTGTCAATACTTGACTATGGCCTCGTGTGACAGCTGCCAATGTTGTCCCCAGATAACAAGTACTTGCTAGGAGTGACCAATTCTTGAGGATCTGAAATGACATAACAATGGATAAGGAGGACAGAGAAGACAGCTGAGTTTGGTTGAAACAAACTGGGGTTACTTAAAGTGTATGATCTGTTCTCATGTTTTGGCTAAAACCCCTCACAGAAAAAGTGTTATGTGATGACAGGAAGAAGGAAATTGCCATCTGCCAGTCTCCAGTACAGCCAACAATATTTTCCTATCCAAGCAACAAAATTGCTTTTGTGCCGCATATACCCAAGCAGCTGGCAAATTGTAGCAGACCAACAAGCTGCTTCAGTGCTTTGGTACGTGGTTAAATGAAAACAGAAGGAAATGAAGCAGTAAGAAGATATTGACAAATGGTTAGAAACTGGTGAGTCAGTGAGAACTAATGTGGCTCTAGACCCCAGATCTTCCACAGTTTGGTTTTCGTTTGGTTTTCTCCTGGCAGGAATGCAAAATTCAGCTTCCTTCCCAGGCTCAAGGTATCCAGCTAACACATACAGGAATCACCTGCAACCCTACTGATTTAGCACCTTTGTACATATGTGTGTTTGTACTCCCAAGTGTACCAGGAACTGCAATGATGTTCTGCTTAGCCCTGCAGAAGAACTCTTCAATCACAAGGCTTGAATTGCAGTTTGCTCCTCACGGGCAGCTATGATGTTCACTGGTCTTAATGACATTAATTCCTGTGAATAATCAGGAGTCCATGATGTTGTCTGTGTCTCTCCACATGTGGTGGGTGTAGAAGATATGCAGAATAAAGGAGGAGAGACTGGAGAAGCAGCCACTGCAGGCTGGGGCTGAGGAGAAGCCATGTAGCCCTTGCTGGCATAGATGATGGACCAGGATATTGCATTCTAATGACATGCACATTTCAAAAGCTTTTCTCTTTTGGAACAATCTTTATAAACAAAGTCTACCTGACCCTGCTAGTTCTGATAAATGCTTTAAGCAGCAGGTCTGGGTTTGTTCTGATTTTTTTTTTTTCTTTCATGTGTGTCCTAGTGACATTTTTTCCAGTGTTGATGGTTTTGATAGCAAATGTCTCTGAAGTTCATTGTTCATTTCTGCTGCTGACATCTCACCTCAGTATATAAGGAAGGTGGGGGTGTCATTATCTGTGTACTGATATAACCAAAGTACCTTCAAGAAGAGGGAGGACTTCCAAAGCTGCTGCTTTCTCCACTTTTTAGCTATCTAATAGTTGTTGTTTTCTTCTTATCCTTCTCTTAGTTCCCTGTGTAACTTAATGTGAGCTTCTTTGACATAATCTAAGCTAGTTTGGTCTGGGAAAAGACAAGCTACAACAGACATAACCTGGGAAAAAAAAGAAAACACTACTTTTTTTTTTTTTTTCTTTTTTTTCCCCCCTTTTTTTCCTTTACATGTGAGAGGAAAATAGGGCTCATTTTCATCTCATGCAAAAGAATATAGCACTTATTCTTTCTTTTATGCTTTTTCAGGTGTCAACAGTGTCTGAAGATTATCCATCACTGATCAGGTCAGATAGGGAGTAGAGAAGGATGTGAAGGTATTTTGGTTTCCCATATCCTTCTGTTCACTACATCCCATTTGAGGCTATTTGGTAAAGCACTATTCATAGCTTTGAAGTTAAACAGCATATAGCACTAAGAGCATCTAAGGCCTGTGTTCTAACTAGCAGTGAGGGTCATGAATCCAGCAATGTGGCTTCAAAACTCACAGAGAAGTTATGTGGGTTGTCACTGACATCCCTTAAAATCCACAGGTAAGTCAAAATCTTCTAATGTCTAATCTTCAATGTCAAATGTCTAATCTTTTTGACATTCAGCAAGATGTAACTGTAAACGTAGTTGCTCTGCTTGCAGCAGAGGGGTTCAGCATGTCCTGATGCTCTGCTGAAGTGAGTCAGTAATTTAGCAAAATCCCATTAGAGACTATTAAGTCATAACTTTTCTACTTCAGGCTGCAAAATCAGATTACACTCAGAATACTTCTCATGTTTATTTATAGCACCTGAACATCACTGCACATCTTTTGAAAGAAATAAAGAAACTCAGAGTGCAAGACCTGGGGAACACTACCTACCAAACATAGTGATGAAATCTGCCAACAATTCAGCACATTAGAATGTGAGTTCTTAGGTTAGCCTTGTTTGCAAGGCATGTCAGCAGCTGTAGGTGTCAGAGCTTTCAATATTCCTTTTGTCTGCTTTCCTTTCGCACCTGTCACGTTGCACAGTGTTGTTCTATGCTGATCTGGGGTTTGACCACAAAAGTGCATGTTTGCTGATATCAGAATGGTCTTAACTGGTGAAGGGTCTAGAGAACAAATATAGATAAGGGATAGAGAGTCTCTGTCTCTCTGGGAGCTGCTGTGTCTTTGGCTCTCTGCTGTGTAACCCAACTCATCACTCTGCTTCTAACCCCCCTTGCACATCCTCCAAACTCACCTTGCACGTAAGGCAGGCCCTTGGGGTAAGGTGCAGGAGTGGGGAGAAGGTGGAAGGGTGGTTGGGAGCCCCTCCTGGGCACTCTGATTTCTGGGAGGGGGATTGTGTTTCTGTATGACCTTTAACTTGTCTATGTCTGTAACTATTCCTGTCTATTGTGTATATCTCTGCTTGTACATTGTGCTAAGCTGTAAATAGAGCTTCAGTCCTTAAGCCAGCTGAGTCTAGGTTGGGGGATTTCATATAGTGGGAGGGCAGGTAACTCCCAAACCATCACAGAAGTCTTTGCCAACCAAACCAATTTTGTGATTCTGTGATTTTTTGCATCCCACTCCAACGTGGCTTTTTGTGAGAGATGGTGAGTGTTATGATTAATATTGAAATATGAATGATCAATATTAGTTTTCCTGTATGCTTATTCATTCTTATTCAAAACCTCACTGGATTGCATGAACTTTGTTTGGATTCTTGGTCGACAGCAAGTATTTACACAATGGGTATTTATGAACACAGAATTAAGCAGTCAGAACTTGGAAAACAGGAACACAGGAAACTGGAAAGTTTGGAGTGCCCAACAACAAAGCAGTACCAGTTATGGTCACAGGGTGGAGTCACTCACAGAGCAGCCCAAATACTACTCAGGACACGCAGATTTCCCTGGAAAGTTCCCTGTGCAGAAATGCTTCCAAAAGCCTCAATCATAATCCTGAGGGTAAAATATAAAATATTTCAAGGCAGAGGGAAGCAGAGGAAAACTGAGCGGCTGTAAGATGCTACTGCTGCAAACACCTGGCTGCTATGAATAGGTTTTCTGCAGGCAGGAACCCGGTTAATGAGCTGCTGATGGGGGATAAGCTGCTTGAAAAAAGGCTTGATGAAAGGCTGAAGAAAGCCAAGCTTTTGCCAATCATTCCTCTAGTAAATACATTTTGAAAATCAAACTGGACAATAGGCACAAGCAGCAGAAGTTTTGGGCAATGAGTTTGAAGTATCATGCCTCAAGTGAACCACACATGTATTCCCCAAAAGGGAATAAGACACCTCCATGGGGTTGCAAGAGACACCTGACACTGTGATGCTAAAAAGGTACCCTTTAGGGCAGGCATAACGGAGCCAGCCCTCCATTGTTTGTTTTGTCTGCTCCTCAGCTCAACTCCTGGAGCTTACAACGGGAGGAGGAGAGGAGTGGCCAAACTGGTCTAGCAGGACAATGGGAACTCTTAGGCAGAGTTCCACTTTTCAGTCTGAATCTTTTTCTAAACATCAATACAAACTGCATCTGTATCTAGGATTTCAAATACTATTGTGCAGAAATCTTCTATTGACACAGACTAAAGATAAACTCTCTATGCCTAGAAAAAAAGGTTTGCAGCTTACCTGAAGAGACAGGATAATAACAGAAGCTTTCAAAACATGTAATTCTTTGTGATTTGTAAGCCTTATCTGAGTCTGTGTTTCAAACTCTGGGTATATTTCCATTTTGTGCCTGAGCTGAGACTACTGAAGCAGGTAGTTCCTTGAGAGAGCACACTGGGGATGGAATTAAATCACTTAAACATGAACTTCTATAGCTTTTTGAGATGTGGCAGAGCATCTTGGATAGGGACAGCACTATCCACCTAGCAGGGACAAGAGTAGCAGAACATGACTCAATCCTTGCTTCTGGGACAGTGGCTGAGGGGCTAATGGTACCTAGCTCCTAAAAAAGATGCATACATGGATGATGTATCAAAAAAAAAAAAAAAAAAAAGGAGAAAGAGAGCAAGCCTTGCAATCTGCACTATATAATATGGCTTCCTTGGTTGTTACTTACCTCTTCCTGTTAGAACTCATTTCCAACTGCAGCAGGCAATGCTTTCTGTTACCTTGGTGTCTTCATCTCCAGTAACTTTATTTCAGAAGCCCTTCATTTTGAACTAGGATTAATGCCACTTTGACATAACATACATTTGGAAAATAAGTACCTGCCCTATGTTTGTGTCCTTGTTTTTATACATCTCATCAAGCCTATGAGTGAAGTAGACATCACCACTGTTTTCTTTTTCACAGCCTATAATATAATTATTTGCATTAAAAAAATATTCCAATTTGCCTCAAACCAGCACAATAAGTTACTTGGCCTGATCCCTGCAGTCCATTTATATGCTCCACAAAGAAAGGCACTCTCAGCTGGTTAAGATGAGAAGGTAGGATTGTTATCTGCATGCAATTCTTCACTAACTGCAGGAGAAACCCAGGGAATCTGCCTACTAGACCCTCACTTCAAGAAGTTTAAAATGAAATTACAAGTACCCCCCACTTTGAGTAGAACAAATCTTACAGGTAAAACCTTCTGTGCTCCGTTGCGGTATTGAGCTCTGGCCTTTCTGCAAGTTTCAACTGGTCTCACATTTCAAAGACAGTGTGAGCCCCCCACGGATGCTTTGGGAAAGACTATGATTCTTTAATTCATTGCCTTGCTGACTTTATTATAACCATTAACAGTGAATTTAATTGCAGCCATATAAGACCTGCCAGACCATTAGTTAAGGGAGGTGCATTCACATCTCTAAAACCAGAAATAACACAGTGCTGTCTCTTCAGGTATTGATTGGACCTCTAATGAGGAAGAGGAAATTGAGTCTTAGATTCTTGGAACAATAGGATTTGCTGGTTTGAGGATAATTGGAGTATTTTAATGAGAGAAATTAGGTTATTGGCTGTGCAAGGAAAATAATGGTGATGGGAGTTCTATTACCCATTCATTCTGCTGGGACATATGAAATCAAGGACACAAAGATAAGGGCAGGTTGTGGCTTGCCTGCTTGCCCTATTAACTTCTCTGCCCTAGTCTGTGTAACCAAACTAATCATTTCCTTCTAAATACCTCTTGCTGACCTTTTCCAGCTCACTCTGCATGTAAGGGGGATCCTGAGATAAGGGAGAGGGTGGAAAGAAAGAAGGAAGGTTGGTCGGGAGCCTTATTGGGCAGTCTGGCTGCTCAGGAAGGGGTTTTCTATTTCTGTATTACTTTTAAATTGTATATATAGATGCAAATATCTGTTTATATTGTATGTATATGTTTGTCAATTGTGCCAAGGTGTAAATACAGCTTCCTTAACTTCCCACTGGCTAAGTTTAGTCTGGTGAATTCATGGGAGGGGGTCAGGTAACACCCAAACCACTACATATGAAAAGATTAATTTTAACAAAACTAATCTGTGAAGTGAACACTTTCGATTTCTTGACATGAAAAATTACTTCTAGTGAGCAACATTACTGACTGGTCATTTTAGGTGGTCGTTTTGGTATGCTTCTTCTAATGTTAAGGTTTTCACAGCTATTAAAAGGCGGCGTAAGATGCCTGGAGGATTGGGCAGCTTTTGGGCTGCTACGTTTGTCTTTATTTACTAACACAGAGAGAGAAATTGTAAGAAGCTCCTGAACAACATAGGAGTGCATGAACTGTTTTGAAAGGCTACAGAGCTCAGATTGCCAGCTAACCTATGTGGTATTTAAACTATGATACCTTCATCAATGATCTGCATAAGGGGATTGATTGCTCCCTTGGCAAGTTTGCAGATGACACCAAACTGGGTGTGAGTGTTGATCTAATTGAAGGTAGGAAGATTCTACAGACAGCTCTGGACAGGTTGGATCAATGGATCAATGCCAATTATACGAAGTTTAACAAGGCCAGGTCCTGCACATGGGTCACAACAACCCTACAGGCTTGGAGCAGAGTGACTGGAAAGCTGCCTAGCAGAAAATGACCTGGGGTTGTTGGTTGGCAGCCAGCTGAACGTGAGACAGCAGTGTGGCCAGGTGCCCAAGGAAGCAAACAGCACCATGGCCTGTATGAGGAACAGTGCAGCCATCAGAACTGGGAAGTGCTGCTGCACTGGTGGGGACTCATCGTGAATACTGTGTTCAGCTTTGGGCCACTCACTATAAGAAAGACACTGAGGAGCTGGGTCATGTCCAGAGAAGGTCAGTGAAGCTGGTGAAGGGTTTGGAGAACAAGTCTTATGAGGACTGGCTGAGGGAACTGGGCTTGTTTGATCTGGAGAAGAGGAGGCTGAGAGGAGATCTTACTGCTCTCTACAACTACCTTCAGGAGGAGGCTGTAGTGAAGTGGGAGTCAGTCTCTTCTGCCACGTAACAGTGATAGAATGAGAGAAAATGGCCTCACATTGTGCTGGGGGATGTTTAGATTGAATAGTAAGAAAACAATATTTACCAAAATTTTCTACCAAAATAGCCTCAAATTGAGTCAGGGGAGGTTTAGACTGGATAAAAATTTCTATTAAAATTTTACAAATGCTTGCATTGAGGAGTCAAGGCAGCAAGTGTAAGAAACGTTCACCTATGATTTCAGCTGTGCAGAATGCCAGCACACATTTCTGTAGACTGCCTCCATAGCCTTTTTGCTACAGGGCAGGGAGTTCTAACGCTAAAAAGAGTATTCCCAAACAAAAGTGAGAAAAGCTCCCTGCTGTGTGAGACACCATCCACTTAGGTGGAAGTTCGGCAGCTACACAGACACAGGTAGGGAAGAGAATGTTTACGGCTAGGTCAGAGGTGGAAGCACTCCACAGTGCCAGCTGCTTTGTAAGGGAGGGTATTTTCATGGTATTGCCAAGTGAATTTGGTAGCATACAACTTTGAATATGGCTGAATTCAATTAGCTACCTGCCTGGCCTAACCATCTTGCCAGCTTTGTAATTTACTTGTCAGTAAGTTTAATGTTTATGCTAGGATGCAAAGGAAGAAAGGAAATCGCCTTGGTGCTCATGCACTGGCAGATGTGCCTCACTACTTTTTGGAATTAGCAGGTAGAAACTCAGTTAAAAAACTCCCCTCTTTGTATAATAACAAAATGAATTGTCCCATAAAGTAAATATTGATCCAAACTCTGTCCTACTCCCTCTTTGCTTCCTGGATAGTACCTCCTGATACTGCCCTCAGCATGTCAAGTATGTCCCTAATACAGTCACTCATTTCTGATTAAAACCTTCTTTCAAAAACACCATAAAAATAAATGCTGCTGGTTAGTAGCTGATTCTAGTAGGTAGTATCCCCTGGAAAAGCAACTGCCTGCTTATCTAGAAACTCTCACAATAAATGTCCTGCCCATAGAAGCTGATTCCCAATTTTCTTTGCAGTGGGAAGTCTGCAATGTTTGTCAAAGCAAATAAGTGGAAGGAGATGTAAAGCAGCTAACAGCTTGTAGTTCCAAATTTCCAGCAATAAAATCCTTCCAAAAAGGTCCTCCCAGGAAAATGGGTCTATCATTTCCTTAATATAATTATCTTACAGTCTGTCTTGATTTGCTATAACCATAAATGCTATATTGACAAGTGAGCTTGAAAAGCTGAGACACAGAAACATGATTCTGTACAGGAAGCTATTAGTAATAATGAAGACCTTTCAAAACAAACAAACAAACAAACAAACAAAACAACAAAACAACAGCTGTATCATGTGCAAACTCATCGTCTTGTGGAATAAATGAACTCAGGAAGACCATGAATAAAAAGTAGATAGGTCTGTATGAAAATAATATGCTGAATTGTAAAAAAATAATTTTTTGCAATATCAATTATTTTATATATTAATATGAAGCAGATAAGGAGCTGAGTCAAGTTCTCCTCCTCCTCATACATTTTTTGGGAACATATATAGGATCTCTTACTATAATAAGTATTTAGAAGCAAAATATGGCACTGTATCAGTAAAACATGACTGTACACTCACTACACTACCAGACACAGGAACACAGACCTGTAGCCAGATGATAGGAGGCATTTGCTTTTGTGCCAGCCAGACAGTAAACCTCCTCCCTAGCCCATCTCCCTAGTGGATGGTATCAGTATCTCCCCAGTGTCAGTTTTTGGCAGGTCCTTCCCAAATCACACCCTTGCTACAGGTGGACTGGGTTGTTTCTTCTCCCCATACAGCTCGGAGGAATCCAATTCCTCCTAGCTCAGAGGCAGTGGTGCTGAAGAACTGGCAGTGAGACAAGTAGATCATCAAGTATGGTGTAGGGAAGCAACAGGTATTGGATGCAGGACTGAATGAGAAAGTACCCAGTGAACTAACTTCATATTCACTTGTGTTAACCTTGGCCAGCAGCCAGACCCCTCAGCCAGCTGCTCTCCAACTGCCTCTTCTCCACAAGGCAAAGGGGAGAAAATAGAATGAAAAAGCTAGGGGGTTGGGATGAAGGCTGGATCACTTGTTAGCTACTGTCATGGGCAAAACAGACTTGATTTGGGGGAGAACTAATTTATTGTCAATTACAAAAGACTTAGGTAGTGAGAAATAGCAAAAGCAAAGCAAAACAAAACAAACCTCAGGCAAACAAAAAACTCTAACATCCCCCAAAACAAAAACCCACCCCCAAAAATCCCAAACCAAAAAATGAGTCTCTCCCTACTTCACCCCCTGCTCAATTTCACTCCTTCATGCCCAGCTCATCCATATCCCACCCAAGGAAGCAGTAGGAGCTGCATTGCCCCTGGTGTCATGTTCTGCAGTGGGGCCAGAGCAGAGATGCTAGAAGTGAAGTTTTTATGAAGACTTTCCCTAGGTAGCACCTTGTCACCTACATCAAATATGCATTGCAATTGGTTCTGCTCAATATTTTCAACACCTGAAAGTCAGTTCAACAGTGGTAAGTGGGAAGAGGTAGGGCATTGTATTGCATTGCTCTAACGCTGCAGCAATCACCAGGACACACTGTATGGAGAATATCAACTTACTTTTCCTTACTGACCTTCATTGTCATCAACAGCCATGATGCAAAGCAGCCATTCAGCAGCCTCAGCCCAGTAGTTACACAATTCAGCTTAAGAACAGTTTACAATCTCTTTGTCTGCTTTTTGGTTAGCCCTACTGTGTCTTTGCAATGAGACCTGTCATTACCATTGCTGCTCCCTGCCACAGAACCCAAAATAGCATTTACAAAGATACCTGTGTCTCGGTCAAGGCAGGGTGCAGGCAGCAACAGCAGAAAACACTAAAAAGTGCTAAATTTGTGGGTTTTATGTGCAACATAGACAGAATCCCCTTGAGTCCTGCAAGATGGAATCTTTCTAACTCCCTTCTGATTTAGTGCCTCTGCCTCCTAGACACAAACCCAAGTATCTATTACCTCTTAAATGAAGCAGAAAGGAATTTCTCGACTTTAGGGATCCCAAAAAATACACTTTAGCTTTCCCAGTAGAATATCCACAATGATTTATTTCTTTCCTTAGGTGAGCTTTCATGTACTGATTTGTATTTACAGCATCTGTCCGTGTAAAGTGCTAACATAAACCCATATCAAGTAGGAAAGCAACACCTATAAGTTTAAACAGATGTAAAGATCTCTTTCTAAGGATTTCGAGCATGCCTCATCTGCAGTCCCTACAGCTTATGCCTAGGGACCTCTCAAGAACCCTGAAGGAGGTCAGAGGCTTGGCTGAATTACCTCTGAGTAAATGCAGTCAGAACTATGCCTAAATTATTTTGATCTATAAAACTAGGGTGGGGATACTCATCTGCCTCTGGAGGAGTGAACAACTGCAGTTCAGCAGCACCTTGTCACTGCCTTTAACATTCCAGCAAGAGTGGAAATTGCTGTACATGGGTAATGCAGAAAGATCCTCTGCAGGTCTATATTTTGGGGCATCTTTTCCACTTGTATAAAATGGACCCTTTCTGATCTGGCAGCATTTTTCTACTGAGGGCTACAGCAGAGATCATGTCAAAGAAGAATCACTTTCTCCCTCATGTGTGATTCGATTTCCCTCAGGTCTTCCTTGTTCTCATCCAATACCCTGCAGAATTTCGATTTCTGCTCCACTTTAAGGAAACAAAAAAAACACTTCATGGCTATGTTGTTGCTAATTTTTGTTGTAATGACATTAGAGGAGAGGCTTTTGGTGTTCGTTGGTTGTTTTGGGCTTTGTGTTGGCTTTGTTCCTGTAATTGTTGAAAGTTAATGCTTCCAAGTAATGGATAGAACAAAACATAAGTCTGAAAATAATTACTGTCATAATGGCATTTCCAATATGCAGGATACATCTCCCAGCTGTAGCACATCCCTCCTGCCTGCCTATGTGGTTACTGCTACCAGTGCCAGGAACTTCTTTTCAGCACAGAAGGCACCAAAACACCCTGCTGTGTTTGGGTTTATTGATGAATTAAAGTACCAGAAAATACATTTTGGGGATCAATGAATGCATCTATCTCATGTAGCCCTTTTCTTCTTTCCCAGCCAGTCCCATATAGACTCCTGTAGTGTCCCAGATGTTCTCTCTGGACAGTATATTGTCAGTGAGGGCTGGTGTGTAATGCATCTGGTGTCCTGATAGTGCATACTCTCATCAGGCAAATCCTGAGATGTGATGGTTTGGG
>VWYK01064665.1:0-13060 GCA_013399775.1 Semnornis frantzii | reverse complement strand
GATTGCTTTATTGCAGTGAGCATTGGTTCTGGAATTGAATAAAGAAAATAAAATCCTATTTCCACCTGTTGCTTTGTGATTCATGTCCTTGAAAGATCTGAAACAACCCTAGGATTCTAGGCAAATAATCTCATGGTGAGCTCAGGAGATAGAATGGAGTAGAATAGCTCAGCTGGAAGGGTGGATCTACAACAACAGTCACTTCAGTTCAGCTGCCTGCCCACTCCAGGGCTGACCAAAGTTAAAGCCATGGGTATGAAGGGCATTGTCCAAACAGCTCTGTCAGCCATGGGTCATTGATCACCTCTTCAGCCAGCCTCTCCCCGGGTTTGACCACCCTCTTGGTAAAGCAAGGCTTCCTCATGTCTAGTCCAAACCTCAAACAGTGTTATGATGGATAGCTCAGGCATAATAATAAGCATTGTAGATAGAAACATTGCCAGTAATCCCCACATTTTCTTTGAAATGCAGGACTGCAAAGAAGTTTTGTGTGTCCATGTATAACAGACAATTATTTTATGCATAGGAAAAGTAAAAGTGGTAATTAATATAAATTAATCTATCTAGAGCTGGCAAATTGGATAAATATTCTTCTATGTAGGTTTTTTTTTAAACAGGAATGTATAATACTCCTTTGTTTTCCAAGGACCAGATGGTAGAGCTTATTTTGTTTGGAATCAATCAATCAGCTGCTGAAAGAAATGAAGTGTTTGTTTAACCAGACTTCATAGCCACTCTAAAAATTCATCTAATTTGTTGGCAACTCTTGTAAGCGACCTCCTTGCTGAGACTGGCATTATTTCAAATGTCCATAAGGACAACTGACTGATTACACACACACACATCTAAAGGGCTCTAACCAACTATCGAGATGCAGGAAGGAAAAATGGAGCTAAAAAAAGGCTCTCAGGTTTGATGTGGTATGAATGGAAAGCTAAAGACCGTTGCAGTATAAAAAGAACCTCCCTGAGAGTGATATAAAAGAAACAATCTCCTGGAAAGTTTTATCCATTCATTATGGGGTCAATTGTACACAAGACACAGACACTTGAAGAAAACTGTGAGTTATTCCAAGTTGCCTTCCTTTTCCTCCCAAACTCAGGTCAATAGATTCTGCCATTATCAAGGAGAGTCTGTGTCTCTCTTCAGGCACTTCACGAAGATTTTGTAAGGAATTCATAACCCATTTCCTTCAGAAATACTTCTCAACTCTCTAACTCCCACCTAAATGTAATCAGAAAACATCAACTCTGCCAATGTATAATTATTGTGGCAGCAAGTCACACATTTTAAGAGTAAAGGTCAAGCCAAGAAGATGACATCTGTTCATTATCTCCCAGAAGTTTGGTGTTTCCATTGTCTAAACCCTTTCAGAAAGCCAAGGGAGTTTTGGGCTTTGATCCAGATCTTTGTGTAGAGCTGTCTGACATTTCTCCTAAGTTTGCTCCTTCCAGGGAGACAGGCCAAGAAGGTCAATCCAATCCAGTTACACTGTTTAATCAGACACTCCTTTATCTCTACTGAATATTTTCATGGGGTTTAGATGTGACACCTTTCCTTCTGTTCTTCTGGAATGGGAGAAACAGGAAGTGGTAGGTATGAGTTACTCTCACAGCACAGAACAGGTAGCTCTTGAATAAGTCAGTATTTGTTAAGCTTCAAAATTATGTTGAACATCACATAATAGAAATTTAGACAATTCCTCAAATAAAAAGGGGGAATTTCTAAATAAAATCAACTTATCTGTTTTCATGAGGGGCTGATAGGGTTCTCCTCAATGTACTGAGGAAGCTTCAAGTCCCACCAGCCCTTCAGCATCACCACTTGTCCTGCTCTCTGCACTGTGAAGCTACTCTGATGTCATTCAAACTAATTATTTTAACTGATTAATTTGAAATTCAATTTTAAACTAATCATTATTTACCCTGAGTTTGGAGAACAACTTATTGTACTACTCCTGTTTATTTGCAGAAATGAGCCTCCTCTCTAGACTGAAAAGGCCAAGTTAGTTCATCTTGGCCACAAGTTGCCTTTTTCAGGTGCTGAATTATTGTTTTCTGCTCTGAGCTCTCCAACTGTTTTAAGAACCTCAACATGGGAAAGTCAATCAGGCCCCAACACAGCAGGATAAATTTGCACATTCCACAAGTTATGCTTCTGTTGATTCACCTCCAAAGTAGTGTTTCCCTTATTCACAGAGGTGCATGCAATGAGCTTGCAAGTAAAGAAGCTGGCAATAAAGCCAACTTCTACAGACCTGAATTTAAAGAAACCACATAAAACTCCCAGAAGCTTTCCACAGCCTCTGTTTCTAGAGTTGGTTAACCCCTCTTAAGTACGCCCCCCCCCCAGTGCTCAGTTGCTATTGCTCTGCACCTCCAAACCATTAAAAGAGCTTCCAAAAGAATGATAATTTTTACATGTAACATTGTATATACACAGTATTTTAAAGTATGTATTAGAGAATCACAAGATCACAAACTGGTTATGGTTGGAAGTGATCTTTGGAGATCATTCAGTCCAACTCTCCTGATAAAGTAGGGTCACTCAGAGCAGGTGGCCCAGGACACATCACATCCACGTCAGTTTGGAATCCCTCTGGAGAAGGAGACCACGAAACCTCTCTGGGCAGCCTGCTCCAGGGCTCCAGCACCCACACAGCAAAGAAGAATTACAGAATGGTTTGGGTTGAGAGACCTCCGAAAGTCAACCAGTCCAACCTTGTATTATGTTCAGGTAGAATCTCCTGTGTTCCAGTTGGTGCCTCTAGCTATGCCAGGGGAGGTTTAGCTTGGTCATTAGGAAAGATGACATATTCCAGGCATTGGAACAGGGTGCCCAGGGAAGTGGTGGAGTCATCATCGTTGGAGGTGTTAAAAAAAAAAAAAGAGTAGATGTGGCCCTTTAGGACATAATTCAATGGTCATGGAGCTGTTGGGTTGATGGTTGGACTTGATGACCTTAGGGGTCTTTTCCAGCCTTAATGATTCTATGATTCACTAATGCTTTCCAACAGCAAAGCTCCTTTGTGACTGAGCACAAGCCTCCTTCGTGCTGCCACTGGTCTAAGCTGTGGCCTTTTGAAAGCTCTCCTGTTACAGATTGCCACTTTCCCACCGCTCTATCCGCCCTCCACTCTGCCTCCTACTATGAGCTAATGAACTTACAAAGGCCTCTCATTATTAGTGCAATAATCAAATATGCCCTGTAGAAACAGAACAGAAATGAAAGAGTAAGGGGAAAAGCGGAAATTTGCCAATTTTGTGTCAAATTTCCACTAGGCTTATTTCTGTCAGTGATAAACAAGACAATTACCATTGTGGTAACAAAGGGAAGAAAGCAGAGAGGCTGCCATCAGAAGAAGAAAGAGCACAAGTTTATTTGCTGCTGGGATAATGAGGAAAATCACTGCTATGGCAGTGAAAACTGTAATTTGAGTTACCACCCAGCAGCAACACAGGAATTTGCAATGAACAGAGAATAAAAACACCCTGTTAATGGTAAAGGCAAAAAGACAAAGGTGCTTCTGTTTCTCTCTCACCTTCACTCTTTCTTTGCTTTGGGCTCAGAGAGGGAGGGTGGCTGAAAGAAATTAATTTAAATGCAAAAGGCCAATCAAAGATGGATTTTAAAACAAATTTAGCAGTGATTTTAAATTAGAAGCCATAGATTAGGCAATTAGCATCCTTGTAGAAGTGCCAGCCTACAGACATCACAAGAAAGAAACATAATTAGACACCAATTTTTAACAAGGTGCTTTTGAGAATTAAGCCATTGAAGGATACACAAACACTTTCACAAAACACCCCAACAACCCCAAACCTCTGTGTTCTAGCATGGTGCTTTGTGGATGAAATAAACACCATTCAGGATAAAGATATTTGAAAGGAAGAACTTTTTACTAGGGCTTGTAGTGATAGGACAAGGGGCAACAGCTTTAAACTGGAAGGGGGGAGATATAGACTGGATGTTAGGAAAAAATGCTTCACAGTGAGAGTGGCAAGACACTGGAACACATTGCCCAGGAAGGCTGTGGATGTTCCCTCTCTGAATGTGTTCAAGGCCAGGTTGGGCAAGGCCCTGGTCTAGTAGGTGGTGTCCCTGCCCATGGCAGAGGATTGGAACTAGGTGATCCTTAAGGTCTATTCCAACCAAAACCGTTGCATGATCCTAACTGCAAGTCATGCCAACACACTGAAATTTTAAATCAGGATGGCTTGGCACATTTGTGTAGCTGTGTTACTGGGCACTGCATCTGAGGGGGCAAGATTGTCAAAGAAAGTCTTGGATTCTTATTGTGTTTCTTCTAATCTTAAACTGGTCTCAGTTAGAGAAAGCTTCAAAGCTCCCTGAAGCTTCTTTGAGTCTTCTCCAGCTAGGAGACAAAAAGAACACTGCCAATACTTCTTTTGTCTCCAGCTAGGAGACAAAAGGAACACTGTCAATACTTCTTCCCTACTGCTTTCTTCCATGCAAAAGGCTTCAAGGCTAGTTAGGTTTGAAACCATCACAACCCTAACAAAATGTGACTTCAACTCCCACTCACTTGGTATTGCCAGGACAACAGAAGAGTGGAACCAAGGTGCAAGCCTGGATTTACCCTTTCCCAGCTATGTAATACAAATGTTTGGTTACACTCTAAAGCCTGTCACATGGGTGAAAACCTCAGCAAGTTATGCAAGGGTCCAAGGAATTAAGACAACTCCAGTAGACTTAGGTCAAAGTTATGGAATCTTACCTAAACACAAAACATCTCTAAGTAGCTACAGACAGCAAAAGCATAGATTAACCTGAAGAACCTCCCCCCACCAAGACAATGGTGCTTCCTCTCTGCCTTGGATATCACAGCATTTGATTAAGACTTGACCTCCCTCATCAACACTGCCTACTGCTCAGCTGCACAAAGACATATTCTCATTGGAGAGCTTTGAAAGAGTTTATAATGTCAGGTTTGGTTTGTTCATGAATGTTGCCAATCCCCAAATGTATTGATTCCCATGCTCATTTAGAAGACTGCAATCAGGTTTTGTTTTTGCAGGCCTGGCCAATTGTTCTAAATGTAACCTTTTCCTGACCCTTTCCTCCTTCCTCCTCACCTCAGATCCTCAAACACTTTTGTACCTGAACAGGTCTTGTAAGGAGTAGCTGAGTCAATTGGGGTTCTTTAGCCTGGAGAAAAGAAGGCTAAGGCCAGATCTTCTGGCTCTCTAGAACTCCCTGACAACAGATTGGAGTGAAGTAGGTCTCTTCTCCCTAGTAATATATGATAGGGTGAGAGGAAATGGTCTGAGGTTGCACCATGGGAAGTTTAGGTTGGACATTAGAAAAAAAATTCTTTACTGAAATGGTTCTCAAACAGTGGAATAGGCTCTGCAGGGAGGTGGCTGAATCCCTGTCCCTGAAGGTGTTTCAAAGAGGCAAAGATGTGGTGCTGAGGGACATGGTTTAGCATCAGACTTGGTAGAGTTAGAGAATAGTTGGACTCAATGGTCTCAGAGATCTTTTGCAACCAAAATGCTTGTGTGTTTCTAGCACAGCCAGAAATCCTGAAAAGGAAAAGAGGGTGCTTCACTTGGCTGTACTTGCTCAATAAAGCTTTACTTGAGTAAAACTTTCTCCAGTCATTAGAAAAGCAATAGTGGTCAAACAAAATATTTCAAAAAAACTTCACATTAAAAGCCTATGTTTGAAAGCCACCCCAAAAGCAGCTTACCTACAAACCAGCTGCTAGACAGACTTACACACCTCTACCAAACCAGTGAGTTTTCCAGAGGAGCTGAGCACTTATTTCCACCAACAGAGGAGGAGGAAATTATTCTGAACACAAATGCTCCTATCAGCATTCACAATGTCTCAATCAAAATGTCCTCTATCAACATGACACCAATTTAGAACTGATGCATCATCTTTGTCATTTCCATTAATCACTAAGCAACTTGCAATGCCAACACAAATCCACCTTTTTTTTCCCCACTGCCATCAAAATATCAGCAAAAAACATCTGCTCCATGTCCCTTTTTTCAGGTCTTCGACACTTGCAACTGGGAATGACTGCATCCTGGCAACTTACTTGAAATAATTTTCACATCTTTTCCACATAATGGATGAGTTGTGAAACTAGAAATGTGTTAGCTGGGTACCTTGGAGGTTGCCCTGGTTGGCACATGTTCTCTTTAGTTGATTTCTGCTTCAATAGCAACACCACAGACTATTCATTTTGACTGAGGGGATGGAAATATGGCAAAACTATCATACTCTCTTTTTTTTCTCCCCAGCAAAAAAGTCAATCTGCAGAGTCACAGAACAGCTCAGAGATGCAACGGCAGGGGAGAAGCACAGCAAACACCCTGCCAGACTGCTCCTTGGTCCATCACAGGAGCCATCAGCCCATCAAAGGCCCATCTGTACAGCCCAGAAAGGTACTCAGACCAAGGACCCCCAAGCCACAATCTCTCTGTATCTATCCCAGAATAGCCTCAGCTCCAGTGTCTGGGCAAGGAACCCATCACCATGAGTCACTGGGAGCAGACCTCCCCTACACTTTTCAGACTAAACTAGCTGATGACTAGAGGTGGTGCACATTATGGGATGGATAGGAAACAGCTCAGAATCATGCAAGACTTGGATATTTGGGAGCAAAACCAAAGACAGGAAAGGGAGAAGTTCAGATGATTTTGAGGAGGACAAAGTGCTGAAATATAAGAGGGATAAATGCAAATAGAATCATTAATGTTGGGAAACACCTTTAAGATCATTGAGCCCAACCACCATCTAACTCTACAAAGTCTGATACTAAACCATGCCCCTCAACACCATATCTCTGTCTTGTTTAAATGCCTCCAGGGACGGGAATTCAATCAGCTCCCTGGGGAGTCTCTTTCAGTCTTTGAGAACCCACTCGGGGAGGAAGTTTCTTCTAATACCCAAACTAAACCCACTCTGGTGCAACCTGAGAGCACTTCCTCTCATCCTACCACTTGTTCCTAGGGAGAAGAGTCCAAGACCCACCTCACTGTAATCTCCTTCAAGGAAGCTGTAGAGAGAATGAGGTCTCCCCTCAGTCTCCTTTTCTTCAGATTAAACAAACCCAGTTCTCTCAGTTGCTCCTCACCAGATCTGTTTTCCAGACCCTTCTCCAGACCTGTTCCAGCATCCCGGTGTCCTTCTTGTAGTGAAGGGCCCAAAACTGAACTCAGTCCTCAAGGTGTGGCCTCACGAGTGCTGAGTACGGGGGGGCAGCCACTTCCCTAATTTGGTCAGTACCTTGCCTGGTTGAGCTCTGAATCTGAGCAGTAAAACCTGTCTTGCCTTGTTAAATTCCTTTCTAACTCTTCCCTGAGTGAGCAGCGCTGGATCCTGTGTGATCATTTGTATGGGGTTTTGGCTGCCAGCAGCTGGTGTCTAACCACAAGTTGGAGGGCTCTTGTATCTTTAGAGTAAGTCTTGTGAGGAGCAGCTGAGGGAGCTGGGGTTTAGCCTGGAGAAGAGAAGGCTGAGAGGAGACCTCATTGCTCTCTACAACTCCCCAAAAGGAGGTTGTAGCCAGGGGGTTTGGCCTCATCTCCCTAGTAACAAATGACAGGAAAAGAGAAAGCAGCCTAAAGTTGCACCAGGGCTGGACATTAGGAAGAACTTTTATACCATAAGGGTTTTCATAGACTGAAATAGGCTGCCCTGGGAAGTGGTTGAATTCCTATACCTTGAACCATTTAAAAGCTGTCTAGAAGTAAAAAATATGGTGTAGTAGTGGCCCTGGTAGAATTAGATCATGGTTGGACTGACTTAATGATCTTACAGTTGTCTTTTCCAACCATGGTGATCATGTGTCTGTGGTGCCAGCTCACTGGAGCAAGTGCAGGTGTGTGATGGCTAGTAAAGGTCAGTCTGCACTAGCCAGGAAGTAGGTGAAGTGGCCTAGAAGCAAGCAGGGATGTGGGTTTCCAAAGGTCAGCTCTGAATGAGAGCATCTGGGTTTCTGCAGTGGTGAGAGCACACAGGGTGGGGCCTGGCCAGCTCTGTGTGTGTATCTGGAATGGAAATGCTGCCTGGTTGTATGTTGAGGTGACAAACTGGGATTGAAGGGCAGCTACAGAGCAGAACAAGTGCCTGAGTCTTGCTGGTGGTGTGATCCCCCTTGCCCATATGTACACATATTCCTAGTGGATCTCCATCCTGCTCAGCCAGAGGGGGAAAGCAAGGTGAGGCTGTTGGGCATCTGTGAGTCCACAGACTGTGTGTAATCTGTGTGGTTAGCCATCTATGTCATAGTGGATATGGGTGCTGTACATACCCATGCCAGCTGGGAACACAACTTTAGCTTTGCTCTTGGAGGGACCTGGGGTCAGTGAGCTGTAGCAGCACCACCACCTTGTTTTTGGTTGTTCAATCTGGTATGACATAGAATCATAAAATCATGGAATTGTTTCATAGAATAGTAAGGGAAGGGACCTCAAGGATCATCCAGTTCCAATCCCCTGGCATAGGCAGGGACACCTCCCACTAGCACAGGTTACTCAAGGCCTCCTCCAACCTGGTCTTGAACACCTCCAGGGAGGGAAAAGTCCTCCAAGAACATTAAGTCCAACTGTCAACTGAAGCCCACCGTGGCCATTCAACCATATCCCAAAAGTGCCACATCCATACATTTCTCAAACACTTTTAGGGACTCCTCCACCTCCCTGGGCAGCCTGTTCCAATGTCTGATCACTCTATCAGATATCAGATTTCTGTTGCATTCCAACAGAAAGCAGCACACAGATTGATTTCAAATATCAGACTAGGTCTGAATACAGGACTTATCTCCTGTAGCCACTTCTCCTTCCAGTTGTTTGACTTGGCTGAACCTTACAGCTGTGGTCCAGTAAAGCTTTCTAATCCTGCAGAATGTGATTCTTCATCACCAGATGAATAGGTGGAAAAAACCCAAACCCAAACCAAAATAAAGAGTAGATGACTAAAGAAGGAATGATTAAGGGAAACGAAATGTTGAGGTTGATAGGCAGGGACAAATAAATTGAGAAACATGAAAATGTGGAAGACAGAAGATGGTTTCAAAATGGGAGGCATGGTTAAGAATTTGAGAAAGGCAGAACAAGTGCTGGTAGCTCAGGTAGTCTGAGCATGAATCAGAGAAATGCAGGGATATTTGTAGAGCTCAGAAGTGGCAGATAGTGAAAAAAAAAACCCCAAACCTAGTGACAAATGGCACATTATGTTTTCTTCTGGTTTTGAGCATCTAGTAGCTCCTTCTGAACCTAAAAGTGTATCAAAAACCATTTGATATAAAATAGAGGAACCACAGACACCAGAAAATGTAATCTAAAGTTTTCTAAACAAGCGATTAGGGAATATGGATGTGATAAATGAGTTAATATAAAAGTAACAGAGGGCTACACGGGCTTGAAAATTGTCAAGATGAGAGACAAATACAGACTATGGATCCAGAAAAATAAAATGAGTCCTACTAGATGTACAGCCAAGTAGCTACAGACATGCAAGTAGTGCAGCTAAGACTTCAGATGAGAAAATGTAGAACTACAAAGCACATCCACACAAGTCTTCTGAGGAGTGGCTCAGGGAACTGGCACTGTTTGGTCTAGAGAAAAGGAGGCTGAAGGGAGACCTTCTCACTCTCTACGACTACCTTAAAGGAGGTTGTAGCAAGAGGTCTCTCCTAGTGACAAGTGACAGGATGAGAGGAAATGACCTCAAGCTGCACCAGGAGAGGTTTCAGTTGGATATTAGGGGAAACTTCTTGACTGAAAGGTTTCCCAAACAGTGAAAGAGGCTCCCTAGGTAGGTGGTCGAATCCTCATCCCTGGAGGTGTTTAGGAGAGGGAGAGATGTGGTAGAGAGGCACATGTTTTAGCCCCTCCCTTAGCAGAGTTAGAGAACAGTTGGATTTACTCATCTTAAAAGGTCTTTTCCAACTAAAAACTATTCTGTTCAATTTCTTCTACTAATAGCAGCACAAACTGCATTTATGAAGCAGTTTTATTTACCATGTTCCCACGAAGTTAGCTAAAAGCAAACACACCTGGAGGATCCTCCAGGTTGCAGTAAAATATTTAAGGAATTCCAGTAACCTATCAGTACAGTTGCTAAATAACTTGCCTTGCCAAGGTAACTTTAAACCATCTGACCCAAGATGAATCTTGAAAGCAGGGGTTATGAAGTATGAATGATATCAAACATCAACTTCTGCTCACAGACTTCAATCCCACAACTTGGCCTAGATTGTTTCCCATTAAGATTACAGCTAGCAATTCAGGACATGGTCTAGTGGTCATGGAGGTGTTGGGCAGAAGGCTGGACTTGATGATCTTGGAGGTCTTTTCCATTTTAATGATTCTATAGTGGGAAGGAGAGTAAAACTCAAAAAACCACACCAAAGCTACATAAAACCCCCATCCCAGCTCTTGAGTCAAGAAGGTCAAGGCAGGCATGTAGAGCTGCCCAAAATATTCACTGTTAAAGGCTTTGGGGTGTCAGAGCACAGGACCAGGCTGCCAAAGCAACTCTGGAGTCTGTCTCCATCTCTGGAGACTTTCAAAACTGGACACATTCCTGTGCTGTGGGTGATCCTGCTTTAGCAGGGGGTTGGACTAGATCACCAGAGGTACCTTCCAACCCCCAACATACTGAGATTCCATGATACTGGAAAAGTAACCATGATGATGCTTGAGAAAGGTAGTGTCCATAAACAAGAATCAAACTGTGATAGAAAAATGCTATCTGGAATCTTACCCACAGAGGAGTGTCACCTCCTGTTGTAAAGATAAATGTCACAGTAGCCAAGGCAAACCATAGTGTGGAAAGCACTCCAATCAATGAATGCCCATTTAGCCCTCATGAACTGCAGCAGAGAAAGCAGGAGCAAACTGAGCTGCCATGTTTTGTCAGCCTTTGTCTCTCCTTAGCCTTCTTCTCCATTTATTTCCACAAGTGGAACACTTGCCATGGCTTCAGCTTGTGCCAAAGTGGATACTACAATATTATTTGAGAGTGGCCAGGCCAGCCTGAGAGACAGGGTTGGAAGGACTTCAGGGGAATATCTTGTCCAGCTCCCCTGCTAAGTAGGGTCACCTACAGCAGGTTTCCCAGAATCACAACCAGGAGAATTTGGATTCTCTCCAGAGGAGGAGACTCCACCACCTCTCTGGGCAGTCTACTCCAGGACTCCAGCATCTTCAGAGAAAAGAAGTTTTCCTCGTGTTCAGATGGACCTTCCTGGGTTCCACTTTGTGCCCATTGCCCCTTGTCCTTTCACAGAGCACCACTGAGAAGAGCCCAGCCACATCTTCTTGCCCCCCTGCTCTTTAGCTATTGATCAGTATTGAGGAGTTCCCCTCTCAGTCTGCTCTTCTCCAGGATAGAGAGTCCCAAGCCACAGTTCTGCCCTTGGATAAAAACTAACCACCCTAAATGGTCACATCAAATGCAGGGATGGTGCTCTGCAGAAGAAGTCTGCTTGAGACAGCTCATCAGATTTCTGCTCCAAGCTGCTCTTTGCAGAAGGGCTCCACTGCCTTCTCATTCACATGAGCATCAAGTCTGCATTATATCATTCTTCATTTTGAAGGCTATATTTGAGAAGACATGAACACCTCCTGCTAAAGCAAGCCTGGACATTCCATTTTTAGACACTTTGGGGTCACCTGCCACCAGTCCAGTCTTATAACTGGGATGTGACACAAAGCTGACTGCAAAGCCTCTGCTTTCTCCAGAAGATTATCTACAGCAGGCAAAATTCTTACATCCCACTTCTCTATTCATACACAGGGGGAGAAACAGACAGGTCTTTGGGAGTCTACTTCTGCTGAAGTAGCAGGAGATGCTCATACTACCTACCCAAAGTATGAGCATCTTACATGTTCATAGAGTCATTGTAGAATGGTTTGGATTGGAAGGGACCCTAGAGGCAATTTATCTCCAACCCCCCCTTTATCACAAACCCCAACACTACTACAAGGCAGTAACCAGAGGTGGTTAGCAGTTTTTGAAAGACCATTTTCCCTTCCAGGAAATCTAGCAGTTCCAGTTCCAATAGTTTTCTTGAGTGCTTTCCTTTCTCAAAATGAGGTTTTGAATTAGAACCTTAGCATGCTTCCAGTCTGGCAGATTATAAATGAGGGTTTGATTTTACATTGATCAATTCTTCTCATTAAACTTTTGGAATGATCAGAGGATTTATATATTTTTGGAAGTTTTTTTTTTTTTTCTTCCCTCCCCAAAAGCTCATTTGCTTGTAATGGTTTTCATAAGTCTCAGAGCACTTTAAGAGCATCATTATTCTCATTCTATAAATGAAGAAAAAGCACCAAATCACGAAAAATGCTACGCAAGTGAGAAAGAGAAAGAACTTGCCCCAGAGTTACATCACAGGGAAATGCTAACCAGAAGAACTGAAACTATGCATGCTCATTGCCAATTCACAGTCCTAGCAGATTGATCACCCTTTCTTCCACAGAGGTGAAAAATCCATTACAAAGATAGACCACATCAAACCTTTCTACGCTAGGTAATGCACATAGCAATGCTACAAACCCCAGCTCCCCTCTCTGGTTATACAATGTTTGCCCTTTTAATGCCAAACAACTACATCAGTTTGATCCCTGTTTTGAATTTAGACATAATTAAAAAAATTTACATGAATAGAGATAAAAATGTCTGCATGCATATAATAGAATCCATTAGGTTGGAAAGGACCTTTAAAATCCACCTAGTCCAACCTCCTGCAGTCAGCAGGGGCATCTACAACTAGAACAGGTTACTCAGGACCCCAAACAACCTGATCCAGATTAGTCAGAATATCGGGGGCTGGAAGGGACCTCAAAAGCTCATCCAGTCCAACCTCTCTGCCAGAGTAGGATCTCCTATACCAGATCACACAGGAATGCATCCAGGCAGGTTTTGAGTATCTCCTGGGAGGGAGACTCCACAACCCCCCTGGGCAGCCTGTTCCAGTGTTCCAGGGAGGGAGTATCTACCACCTCTCTGGGCAATCAGGGTCTGACTAACCTCAACGTAAAATAAACCCTTCCTTATATCTAGTCTAAAT
>VWYK01064661.1:0-19613 GCA_013399775.1 Semnornis frantzii | reverse complement strand
ATTCTTCAAAACCACAAAAATACAAATAAGTGCTGTGCTCATTTATCCCTTTCTCATAATCACTTTTCCCTTCCCTTCCCTTCCCTTCCCTTCCCTTCTTAGGACTATTCAAAGCCTAATGTGTGCATATGTTCTCTTCTCTCCCTTTGCTTTCTAAATGTGTAGTGACATGGTGGACGTTTAAATTTGGAGGATTTTGTTCAACTCCAACTTACACTTAAGCAAAATTGCATTGCAGAAGATCATCTTAATTATTGAAAGCATTTGTCTGTTCTTTAGCATGTTATTGCACAGTTGTTAGCATTTACAGTGGGCTACAGTTATGGCTTTTAAAATCTCTTCACAGCATGGCAGTACCTGGATGGCTCCTGTGCTGAAAACCAGTGTGAGGGGAGTAGATGCTGCACACAGCACAGTGTGGCAGTCTAAAGGGTGATAAACTTAGTGCAGTGAACGAGCAGTAGATCATCATTTGAAGGTGAATAATTCTACACTGACTTAAGATGTACTTAGCTACAGAGAAAACACATCCAAGCAGACTATTACCTGTTTTCTTATTTCTGTATTCCTGTTTTCTTTAAGAAGGCAGGCATGTATGGAGAAACAGTGTAGGCAGAAGGCAGGAGACAGCTCCTTTCATAGACTTAGCACTGAGAGAGGGATACATTTAACTGAAGAGGGAAGAGAGGATGCTTTATTCTGTCTCCATATGATGAAAATAAAAAGCGATCAGGATAGATTTTGTTATCCTCTGGGCATTAAAAGCTTAAATGCAAAATGCATGAGTTATTATATCTAGCTAACTCTTAGGGGTAAATAGGCAGTATGGGGAATTAGTTGTTGTTAATTGGACTTCTGAGCTGAATTCCCAGGGTGTTGCACTGCAAGCATACCTCTTTTGTTTTAATATTGAAATAGGGAGAAGCCAGCTCTGTGGTGGATTCATTTCAGAATAGAACAGCAGAGCAGGCTAAAGAATCTTCATCCAAATACTTAATCACATTTGCTGAATGTAAATATTTTAGGGTTAATTTCTGCATGTACTGTAAAAGGTAATTGGTTTTCCATTGGCCATTTAAAAACTGTAAGGCAGATCATCGAGTAGCACAAATGGCCTAATTGCTCCATAACATCTGAAGATAAGGCTTGGTGTTTCTTAAGCTATCATCTAAATATATATTTCCATGAAATTTGGTGTGCTCCCAGTGAATCAAGCTCCTCAGAATTGCATGGCAGTGAGTGTAGGCACAATTTCATTACAAACAGAAAGAGCACTCTTGAAAACCTTATTTTGTCTTGTTTTATCAACACCAGGCACAGTATTTCTTCTTTAGAAAGTTTTAATAACATTCACTAAATAATCCCAAGGATCTTTCCCAGATTTGGAAGACCCAGGAAAAACAGGTTTCAATCTGGGCTTTTTTACTAAGAACCAGTCCAATCTGCACATGCTGTAAAAAAAATGATAAAGTAATAATCCTCAGAGCAGGGGCCACAGGTCACACATTTCCTTTAACACCCTGTTGTAGTTGATCCTCCTTGCATAGCTAATTGCTGTTGGTATAATCCAGAAGGTAACAGAAAAACTCAAGATAGCCTTGCCTGTTCTTGTCAGTAAAACATAACCAAAAAATGTTCTGAGCATTCCTGAAGTGCTCAGAAAAATAACCGAGGGAGATATTTAAATTAATTATAAACCCCTCAGAGAATACAAACAACAAAAGCTTCCTATATCGCTTCATGTATCTTTATATCATGAACAAAAACACATTATTTTAAAGGTACACTGATGTATTATTGGCCTTTCATCATTCCTTTCCTCTCTCCTCATCCCACTATGATCAGCATTTGCCATGGTAGGAAACCCTTCCCACTTCAAGGAACAAAGCAACAGCAAAATGTCCAAAATGCCAGATCCCTTCAACACTTAACCTCTCTCTCAATAGTTTGGTCCCGGGCAATTCAAAGGCATTTTATTGTTTATTGGAATTGAAATGGAGCCTAACCTACACCTTTCTCATCTGTCATGTCAATTCATGGAAAGATGTTTGAGTCACTTCTTGTGCTAAGCAGCTCTAAGGAAAAGAGCAGCTACTCCTAGCATTCGCTGTCTGCTACTCTCCCCGAACACCTGTGAATAAAGATTTACACACTAACTCTCTTTACAGAACCCCAGAGATTTTTTTTTTTTTTTTAAAAGTAATGCTGGTTAATCTTATTTTTAAATTAGGAAAGTTTTAGGCCAGTTAGGATTGGCACTTAGGTAACTGGATTGTCAGGGTGTTTGAGAGGTCGCACCAAGCTAGCCAGACACTGTTACAGACACTCAAAAATCACAGTAACCACCATCAGTGTCCACATGTGATTACATTGCCCTTAATTAAACAATATACCCAAGTTTGCCATAGGAAGCTGTGTCAGGGAGGGTGCTTTGCCCCTTTTGGTCCTGGGTGCAGGATGCTGGGAGGTACATCTTTCTCACAAGCAGGAGAAAAGCAACCATACCCCTTGCCTGCAGCAGCTGATGTTGGGGGGAAAAGCAGTGAGGTGATGATCCTGAAGAGCTGTAGAGGTGTTTCCAGCACGAGTCTTTCTGGAAATGTGAACTGCCTACAGCATTATACACACTGCTGTGTAAAGGTTGCCTCTGTGTCTGGATGCCTGGATGGCCAGAAGGCTTAGTTGTGAGCAGCGGGCAGGATCTAGCTTGCATTTGAGGATGAAATACAGTTTTCACAGCCTGGAAGAGCTGCACAGAGACCCTTTTTTTTTTTACTGAATGGACTGACACAGCACCACTGCACCAGGAGGACCAAGACAGGAGATGTCACAGGCCAGGGACCCCTACTTCATCCTGAACAGCAGCTGTGAAGCACCACCACGCAGAAGTCACACCTCCGCTGCATGTGCTGCCTGCAGGCTCAGTGCCCTGCTCCCTCTTAACTGCTTTGTGCAGGGGAGGGGGAGCGTGCACAAAGCCTATTTAATTAGGCATTGCGTAGGAAGGATGAACTCCATCCCAAGTGAGATGGAGGAGTGCGTGTCTCCTCCAGATGGTGAAATTAATTTATTTTTTTCCTAAGTCAGGAGAAAGTAAGCAGGTGTGAGTATGGGGCCTACCTATATTGGTTTTAATCAGCAACTTTAAGCAAACTCAGTGTTCTCATCAGAAAAGGGGAAAAATAAACAGCTGAGCACTGTGATTCATTTACACTTCAAATATACTTTGAGTTGGTTATTCCTCAATTAATCAAATAGCTGGTGTATCCCTAAAGTAGTATAAAGTGACACGCTGTGTGAAATCAATTTTCCCTTCCAAAATCATTAAATTCAGTAGCCTGTGACTACATCCCTGCTAATTCTAGTACCGATCCTTTCATCCTCCATTAACTTTGGCACGCCTAACAGGCTGTCAAAAATAATTTCCCAGAACGTAAATAATTCAGAAATTAAAAATTAATAAATAATAACAGAGAGCTACTGGGAGATAGACTGGGTCAATTAGTCAGCTCTGCATTCTGTTTCTTCGCAGCAGGGGGGCAGCCACATTCGTTACTAGAATCTTTCCTCCGATTCCTAGGTCTGATTTACGGCTCTTCATTACTGGATCCAGTCAGACACAATTACCTCCATCACTATCTCAGTTCCTAACTTCAAAGAAACACACATTTTCTTGTCTGCTTTTTTTCTCCTTGCAGCAGCCTCAGCTTGACGTCTCTGGAATTTCTTCCACGCGGACTAATTAATAAGACTTTGACTTATCATATTCACTTCTCTTCTTTGATGTCCTACCTTAGTCAATCATCCTATTTAATTAGAATTTCAATGATAACTTTACTTATCTCATGGCTAGATGTAAATTAAAATAACGGGATTTTAATTCCCTTTCTTACGGGGTTATGACATTTCTGACAGAAAAAGTTTCAACCCAAATATGATGCTATGTACTTCCCATGCTAGGAGTGCATTCCACCAAATTGTTTTTCCCTTTGCTACAAAATAATTTTGCTTGTTTAACAAGCTCCACTGAAATGGAAATGAACTACAGTTTCTCTTAACATAATTTGCACAGGTCCACGTTGTGGAAGGTTATGTTGATAGAAATTAATATAATCAGATTGTAGCACATGCCACGTAGCTAATGAGGGAAGAGAATGGGATTTTTAAGAAAAAAAAAACAAAACTCTGGAGAGACAATGGACTGTAGGACCTCTTCTTCCTTCTGCCCTTCTCAGAAGTTGAGAGTACTTCTCCAAGGTTCCTCGCTTCATTCTTTCATTTACAGACCTAACCCTGCTGGTTGTATCCAAGTAGCACCTGATGCTGGATTCTGATTTCAATGAGATATCTCTAAAACACATATCCCTCTCCTGCTCCTAGGAATGGTTTTGTGGCTGCAGCTTAACAGTAGCAGTAGATCCCTTAGCTCTCTCTCTCTTTCCCCTCCACAGTACCCAGTATGTGCTTGCATGCAGGCTCACCTTCCTTCTCATGCCTCTTTAATTTTGTCAGTCTAGGATGGTTAGGACAGCAAATGAATACAAGTGAAAACAATCTCTAATTTTTAAATCAAAGCTTATAGTGCAGGAGAGAGTCCTATAAGGTTGATAAAGCAGAGGAGCCCTCCTGGAGCCCAAAAGCTCCCTGAAAATAGGACAGTAGGACATGCTTTCCAGGGATCCAGAAGAGCTTTTCGAGCCTTAGTCATTTGGGCACTCCTGCTCTTCATCTGGCAGAACTTCCCCTGCGACCGAGTGAACAGCTGTGCACATGACAGTGATTTTCAGAAAAGAGAATTAAGGAGAGGACCATGAGGAAAACTAAGGTCAACACACCAAGAACTGGTTTTAAACCATGCATCAAAGCACTATTCTGCAAACAGAATACAGTGATGGCTCGATGGCTGTTGCAAAATGTACCACATTACTAATCTGCTGTCAGAGATACTGTCTTCCTAATCTTCTCTGGAGGAAAATAGGTTTCCAATTTTACAATGCCAATAAGCAAATACACCCTGGAAGCCAACCTCTCATCTTTTTAAGGAAAAAAACCCACATCCTCAGGCTATGCTTCCACTGACTCGCTAGAAGGGGGGGAAAACGGGTTTTCCAGGATGCCATGCTTACTTTTCCAAGTCGATGCATTGTGCATTTGCTAATCCACCCCCTTTGTTGTATTCAAGGAAAGAAGAAAGAGCAGAAAGAGTTAATGAGACATGTTGGACATGGAAAATAACTGCTCCCAAAAGAGACAGTTTGGTACTGTGAATGAGTAGGAGCAGAAAAGAACATGAGAGAATCACTCAACTAGCACTAATCTGTACAAAATGGGCTTAGTGAGCTCCTGCTTCAAACTTTATCCTCACTTTAGATAGCATTAAACCAGTTGTGATAAAGCTAACATTTCTAGCTTCTCTGGCAAGCTGTTTGCCTGACAGCCCTGCTTCTCTCACAAAATAAACTGGAGATACTTGAAAAACTAGGCCAGTGCATCAGCAGAAGTGAACTGCTGGAATTTAATTGACAGCTTCTAAAATTTACACCGGTTGAGTTTAGAGCCCAAATTGGGTAAGTTCAAAAAGATATCAATACTTTTGTTCAATAATGAAATAGTTACCTGTTGCACTGACAACATCTAAACTAGACTATCACAATTTAATAGTGTTGTTCTTTAACAATTGGATTCCATTGCACTTTTATATTTGGGCATGATTATTTAATCTAATTTAATTGGCTTTCTTATTCCCCTCAGGGTTCTGGGCCTAGAAAGTTCATATTAAATACTCTAATTGCTCTGAAATTCACTTGTCGTCTGAAATACGCTCCTGTTTTAAATATACCCTAAAATCTAGTTCATACATGTTTTCTCTTCTTTCATGAGTTAGAAAAATTCTGGTGTCCATAATTTGCACTTTAAAAGAGTCAATAATTAAGTGAAATAATAATTATAGATTGAAAACAGGGGGAGAGGGGAACGCAGTACAATGAACTGTGAGTTGCAAACCCCTAAATAAGGCCAGGAGCTCACATCAAAGCTCTCTGAGCACCCGCTGCTCTCCAAAAGCCAAGATGAAGCCACTAATGATGGCATCCTCTACATTTTCCTCACACAGTTGGGAGAAGAGAAGACTGAGAGGAGATCTCATAAATGTAAACAAATGTCTGAAGGGTGGGTGTCAAGTGGCTGGGGCCAATCTCTTCTCAGTAGTCAGCAGTGATAAGACAAGGAGCAATGGCTACAAATTGAAATGTAGAAGGTTTCACCTCAACATGAGGAGAAACTTCTTTACAGTGAGGGTGACAGAGCCTTTGGACAGGCTGCCCCAGAGGTTGTGGAGTCTCCTTCTCTACAGATTTTCAAAACCTGGATGCATTCCTGTGTGAACTACCCTAGGGGATCCTGCCTTGGCAGAGGGGTTGGACTTGATCTCTGGAGGTCCCTTCCAACCTCAAAGGTTCTGTGATTCTGTGATTTAACATGTGGGCCCGTGCTTATCACTGTAGAACACTGCTCAGACCAGCGAGCAAAAGAGTATTTCAAGTCTTGCAGGCGGAGGGCCCAATCCTGTACTCCTTGCAGATGGTGATTCACCAATTGATGCTGCATGAAGGTTTTGCCTGCACAACTGTTTCAGCAATGGGCACCCTGCATCCACATGCCCTATGAGAAGGTGTGGCAGAACAGGACCACCAGCAGCAGGAGTGGCTGGGGAGCTGAAGGGATGAAAGAGAGTGCCTCAAAATCTTGGTCTTTAATGTGTTAGTGCCATGGTGGGGTGGGAGCATTTCCTCGTTAGGGAGGAAAGCAGAGGCCTTCCTATCGCCAGCCAGTTGCTGATTTCAGAGCACAGAAGGCCAGCTCTGCCTGTCAGTGTGCCTCTCAGCTTGTCGAAAGATTGTTCACTGAAAGAAAGGTCAGGTATTGGAACAGGCTGCTCAGAGGAGTGGTGGTGTCACCATTCCCAGAGGCTCTCAAAAACACAGACATGACTCTCCAGGACATGATTTAGAGTTTATGGTGGTTTGACAATTGGACTTCATGATCTTAAAGGTGTTTTCCAACCTTAATGATTCTATGGTTCTATGGCTGTTAGAGGTAGCTTTTGTGTGTTCAGTTTTGGCAGATTTGGGACATCTGGCACCACTGGAATGCTGTTTGTGGCTGCTGACAAACCATCTTATGCTCCCTTGGTGCTTTCCTTTATGTTTTTTTCTCAGGGATCTTCTAGAATCTATTAAAAAGTCAGGAAACACAACCCAGCTCAGGAAACTCCTAAGATGTCAACCACCGAACACTGGGAGAGTACATTCCGGGAAAGGTCAGCTACCTGTGTCCTGTTTACTGTGCTCTTCCTAGGTACCTATGGCTTAGCAATGAGATTTTGGGACAGGTGGACCTTTAACCTCGCCAGCAAAGAGTTTTATATCTTCATATTCATTCTTAAGTGCCTATCCCGAAGCACATGAGACAAGAAATACGTGACTTGGTAAACAGGCAAGAGGATTTTCTGCCCAAAACTCCGAGCAGAGTTGGTGGTGCAGTGAGGACATGTTTGGCACAATTTGGTACTGAGGTGCTCTCCAGAAAATCCAGCTTTGAAATGACCCTGTCAGACTGGTGCAGGCTCTGGGAAGGAACATGTTGGGCAGCAGTGAGAGGCCATCCTGGGAGGAAGGGAGCACTGTGAGGATAGCCTTTGTGTGCTCAAGGTGAGGTACTCTTGAACAACTCGACTACCACAAAAAAGAGGAGAGGTGCAGCCCCATCCCCGGTGAGGCCGGCAGGAGAAGCGGCACACATTTCAAGCTGGACTGATCTTTTCCGTGTGCCTAAAAGCACTGTTTGTAGGAGTGTTATGTGCTGGTTTGGCATGGAAGAACATATGCCAGTTACTTCTAATTGAGAGAACAGCAGACTGGGACACGCTTATGGGCGTACAACTGTGTAACAAATCTAGCAAAGAACAAAACGCTTTGTGGAAGTTTAGAAAAATGGCGTTTTAGTAAAACACAAAAAAAAAACCCGCAGTGGTGGGAGGAGACAGTGCATGGGATGCCTGAGAAAAGCGAAGCATCTGCAGCATAGGGTATTTTGTGCTTTACTACGTACGCTCGCAGCACGCCCGCACACCCTCCACCGCTGCCAGCACCTCCGGCCGAGTCCGCCGAGCCGTCGGCCGCTGAGCGGCGCCCCGCCTTCCTTCTTCCGTACAACATGGCGTATCCCTACGCCTCCTTCCGTACATCCCTGCGGAGGCGGGGAGATGCGGTGGCGAGCGCTGACGCCGTTATTCCTTCCGGTTCAAGTGCGCTTCTATTTCAATGTTGACCTCGCGCGTTTCCGTTTCCTCTTCCGGGTCCGGCGGCGCCAGGTATGGCTGCGAGTGGCTGGGGGCTGTTGATGCCCATCCGTCCCCATCCGCGGTCTGGTGGGCGGTGGGGCTTGCCGAGGGCTCTGGAAAGTTGCGGTGAGGGACCGGCGGCGCTGTTGGCCGCGCTTGGACCGGCGACGGGGCCAGAGCTGCGCAGCAGGAAGGCTGGGCCTTCCCAGGCCGTCATTGGGTGGTTTCCGGGAGGGTCTCGCGTCTCCCGGGCCGCAGCGGGCTGGTGCTGGGGATTGCGGCGCTCGGCCCAGTGGCTCCCCGGGCCCAGCACCCGAAAAGTGCCAGCGCCCGCGGCGGGAGCGTTTCCTGTGGAGCTCTGAAGGCTGCTGACGTCTCGCTGGCCCTTTCCTTTTTTGCGCTGCTGTAGGAGCTGGGTACTGCGGGTGTCGTTGCTCGCGTCGCGTTGTGTTGGGCTCCGAGAAAGCTCCAGTCTGGGCCTAGACCCTAATAGTTTGGTGTTTGCTGAGATACGGATAGCATGGCGTTTGCTTCAGCTGTTTTCAGCCTCGCCGCCGAAGCTTACATTGAATACACAGCCGTTTAAAGCTTTACACAGTTCTATAGGACACTGTCACGTCATGCAGACAAAATGAGAACGGCGAGATGCCTTGAGATTAGTTAACTTTAATTTTGTTAATGCTAATGGAATCGTAGCTGCTGATTCAAATTTGTCCCGATGCTTCAGGGCAGGTGATGCTGTGATACGTGAGCATCCCTGTGGACACTGAGCCCTTAAATGAATACTACTCTTGTTTGATCTAATTTAGGTGTTCAGAATGGTTCAGCGCTTGACCTACCGCCGTAGGTTGTCCTACAACACAGCTTCCAACAAGACTAGACTGTAAGTAAGACAGTACCTGAGAAAACTTGTTTTTTTTAAGAGCACTAATTTTATGTTTTGATATATTAACTGAGTATTTTTCTGCTGTGCTTAGGTCCCGAACACCTGGGAACAGGATTGTTTACCTTTACACCAAGAAAGTGGGGAAGGCACCAAAGTCAGCATGTGGTATTTGCCCAGGAAGACTTCGTGGTGTAAGTATTGGCCTTATTGGCTTAAGGCTTTCTTTACAGCTATGGGCTTTTTTTCAGTACAAAGTTCCTTTTTGAGTAGTAGTATATGTTCATTGATGAATTCTTTTTAGAACAGCTTTAATATACTGTTACGTAAATGTTGTAAAGCTTAACTGGTAAAATAAGCTTTGAAGGCCGAAGGACTAAATGCTTTGTTACCGCTGTTGGTTTTTGCTGCTGTTATATCTGAACCCTCTTGTTTTGCAGCTGGCTGAAATTCTTAAGAGCTAGGCTGTGCTAATTCTGTAGCAAGTGTAGAAGTCTAAATTGGATCTATGGGGCTTTCACACAAACCTAGTCAGTTGTGAGTTTTAGCTTCAGCAAAACAGGAATTAATGTTTTTAACATGATACTGTTCTCCAAAATGTTTTTTTTTTGGTGTAACATCATAGCTCTTAACAACGATGGGAATGTCTGAGTAATGTTGATCTTTGAGCAGTTCCTATCCTTGGGGAAATTTTTTTAAAAAACAATTTTACAATTAATTTATTTGTGAATCCCTGTGGTATAATGAAAAGATCAGCTGAAGAATGCTGAAGGTGGGCACACACAACAAGTTGTGACTTGAGTCAATATTTTTTGTATCTTGAGTAGTCAGCTTCAGGTGTTGCTGCTTTTCGAAGCCGTCAAAGTGAATTTCTTTAGTAAGACTGTTGTACAAAATTAATGTCATAGCACATGCTTTCCTTTTTTGCTTTCTGTAGGTTCGTGCTGTGCGCCCTAAAGTTCTCATGAGATTGTCAAAAACAAAGAAGCATGTTAGCAGGGCTTATGGTGGTTCCATGTGTGCTAAGTGTGTCCGTGACCGGTAAGCTTGCAGACAGATAATTTATATTCTTCAGGTTGCTTCCTATTAGATTTTTGCATCTCAGTGTTTCATAGTATGGACCAAGACTTGCAAGACTCTTGTCTGATGATAGTATCATAAAATGGAGATAGTAAGCCTGGAGGCACCCGAGCAGTGATGCATATGATTTTGTCCCTTGGGTTTAAGCTAGTTACTGCATGCAAACCTCCTTCATAGAGTTGTTCTTCATAATTTCTTACTGTGCCTTTGCTTAAGTGCTAAACTCTGCTCATTCTGCATTTTTGTTTTTTATAGTGAGCCACCAATGCAAAGATTTGTCTCTTTTGTCTTACTCTTCTGTCTTGTCCAAAGATACTAGTGCAAGATCAGCTGATTTTTTGTGGCATTTTGGAATTAAAAGGCAACAAAATGGTTGCACGTTAAGCATTTTTAAATGGCCAGGCTTTACTGTAACCTTTTCTGGGCCTCACTGAATTCAGTTTTGTTGTGTGACAACTATATTTCCTATGCATCCTGGCCAAACTTGAAGAGAAATGTGTAATACAAGAATATGTCGTCTCTGTGACTGGTAATCAGAGCAGCTCTCTGGAGGCAACAGTCTAATGCCAGTTTTTGCATCTCTCCAGCATTTTTTTCCCTTTCTTGCATGAGTTCTAGGTTGTATTAGATGCCATGGAAAATGGATTATTCCACCTCCCATGCTGGAGTTCTGTAGCATAACTTCTTCAAAGGCGATTTTTTTTTTCAGAGTATTTTCCCAAATACTTTATGAACTTCCTGATTGTCATTTTTAATGCATAAGTATGCCTTATTTTGCCTCATCCAAAACACACAAGTCACCTCCTTCCCGTATTGGCAGGTTTTCTCCTGCATCTGCTTAGGTGTCTTTGTGTACTGCAGAAGTAAGCATCTGTACCAAATGCATTTTGAACAGCATTTTAATGTTTTAAAGTAGAAGAGTGTGAATGGTGCTCTTTTGCTTTTAACTTTTGAGCTGTTGATGTGAACAGTGTCACTTTGATCCGTCTGTACAGTGGCCTTACATGACTTCCATAAACAATTGTATTTGGGCATGACTTGCCCTGCCAAAGTTTTCCTTGTTTATGTTCAAAGGAGCTGTAATCCTGAGAGGGGAACCGTTGTGGTTTTGCTAATTGAACTCATGCAAAGTGTTCCATAGTTCTGAGGAAGAGAGCTGACCAGGACTGATCATACCAGTTGTGACTTTAAGAACAACTAAATTAGTTTGGTGGTGAGGAGTTTTGTGTTTTACCTTTCAAGTTAGTGCAGGTGTTAATGTTGCCATGTTCAGCTGTCATGTGTTGCCTTGCTTGTCTGCAGGCTACTCACTGAATTTTGCAGGCACACAGTAGGCCTTCTTCCCCAAACCACCACATTCATAAAGTGCCACCATGCCTGTCTTTTGATACTGACAAGAATATGGATGGCTTCTCTTTTTATGTTATTGTGGAACTGACACCACATGGGCAATGAATGTTGGAGACAGCAAAACTAGCTGTGACTTGGTTTTATTTTGTGTTTTTATTGAAGAAGACACATGTCTTAAAATTATGTTTTCCTTTCCAGAATCAAGCGAGCTTTTCTTATTGAGGAGCAGAAGATCGTTGTGAAAGTGTTGAAGGCACAAGCACAGAGCCAGAAGTCAAAGTGAATTTATTTGTAGTTCAGCCCAATAAATGAGAGTTCCACTTTTCTTGTGTCCTGTTGTTCGATATGCTAGTCAAAGCTGGTGGAGCTGCTTCTCACAGCTTGTGTAGAATTGCATTTTGGTACCACAAACCCTTTAGGCAGGATGCTGTGTCCTGTGCTGCCCACAGTTAGAGAAATCAGGTGGAATTAGGTCTAGTTAAAGAGGTCTCCCAGCTCTGTCTCGAGTCCTGTAGAGATCTTGGAGTATTTCAGAGCAATGCAGGTTGCGTTTTTTCATGGCAACATCTCTGAATTCATCAGAGGACTTGAGGATCAGAAGAAAATTGGGAATCTGAAGAAGAAAAGCAAAAGAAGGCTAAAGGTTGGTAGTAGATTGTCAGGTGAAAAGGAAAACTAGTATAGGCCTAAGGGAGATATTTCATTAGTGCAGTTGATTGAATGTGAGGGTGGTGGGGAATAGTCTGATTCCTTAGATTGGTAGTGACTTAGCAATGCTAGGTTAATGGTTAGATTTGATAATTTTAAAGATCTTTCCCAAACAAAATGATTCTATGATGCATCAAATATTTTAAGGGATACTTGAGCAGCACTGTCTGCTCTTCTCCAGTTTGGGTTAGCTGTGGAGCTTTGTCAGTAAGGAGACAGGGTCAGCTCTGTTTAGGGAGGTGCACTGCAGATCTGTGTGTTGCAGGCTGGACATTGTCCCTTCTGTAGCTGTAATGAGCAGGCCAATGGTGAGTGGATGTTGCGCTGAGCAGTGGCCAACTTGCAAGATGCTAGATGGAGATGACTTTTGCAGCCTGCAAACAAAAATATGCCTTCTCTCAGCTTCGAATTTACCTGTGTTCGAATTGCAGTGATTTTATGCAATTGTTTTTTTTTTTTTTCCTTGAATGAAACAGCTCATTGGGACCTTGGGAAGAACATTTATTTAGTAATGGAATTGCCTATCAATCTTCCTCACAAGGTGAGGTGGGAGATCTTTCAGTGTCTTGATTACATCCAAGGTACTTTGTCCAGCCTGGAATTTTTTGACCCTGGGGTTTGCCCATTCGGTGCCTTGGTGTTGGTATCTAATTCACATCTGAGTCACCAAATAAAGTGTTGTGATTTCAGATATTTCGTTTTCCCCCTTTAAAAATTAGTGCTTGGCTAAAGGTCAGAGAGAATTAACCAAAACACAGATATGTAAAAGGCAATTTTACCTATATATGTGTGTGTGTAAAAGATTAAATTGGAAACATTCAAAAACTGGAAATGCAAAACAAAACCTGAACAATTTCTGCTGAGGCATTTTCTTCTTGCAGGGGTTTCTCTTTGTCAGTGGTGTTGCTCATACTACCAAGAGCTACTACTGTTGTACAGCACTCATTCTGTCCCCACAGGTGAGAGAAGTTATCTTCCACAAGTTCTGGAGGGGTGCCTGGTCACACACAAGCACAGAAACATCCAGGTTGGGAAAGGCCCTCAGGATCACCAAGTCCAACCTACAACCCTATTCCATAAGATTCACCTTAAACCATATCCCTNTAGGCCCTTCAGCAGCTTTGTTCCCCTCCTCTGAACCCACTCCAGCGCTTCTACATCTCTCTTGTACTGAGGTGGCCAAAACCAAACACAATACTTGAGGTGCAGCCTCACCAAAGCCAAGTCCAAGGGGGCAATCACCTCCCTACTCCTGCTGGCCACAGCATGTTTAATACAAGCCAGGATGCCATTGGCCTTCTTGGGTGCCTGGCACACTGCTGGCTCATATTCAGCTGCTTGTCTATTATGGCCCCCAGATGCCTTTCTACCAGGCAGCTCTCCAGCCGCACTGCCCCAAGCCTGTAGCATTGCTTGGGGTTGTTATGACCCAAGTGCAGGACCTGGCATTTGGCCTTGCTGAAAATCATCCCATTAATGTTGGCCCATTGGGCTAGCCTATCCAAGTCCCTCTGAAGAGCCTCTCTACCCTCATTCAAATCAACACTGCTACCTAACTTGGTGTAATCTGCAAACTTACTGATGACACTCTCAATGCCTTCATCAAAGTCATCAATAAAGATGTTAAAAAGGAGTGGTCCCAATCAGATCCCTGAGAAACAGCACTAGTGACCAGCTGCCAACTGAATTTAGTTCCATTGACTACCACTGTGGGCCTTCCTGTCCAGCCAGGAGACAGTGTGCTCATACAAGCCACGAGTATCCAATTTGTCTACAAGAATTTTATCACCTCACTCTGTGGGTTCACGTTCCTCTGAGAGACTTTGGGAAGCAGGCAACAGCTCTGCTGGGTCTGAAAGCTTGGCAGCAACAGCCTGCATCCTCTCCCAGTTGTGCTTCTTCCAGTCCTTGGTTGAGAGCAGGAACCAGATGTGCTTGGATTGGCTGTTCCTCTGCCCTTCCCTATGCAGCATGGCAACCACTTGGAGAGAGAGACACCACAGAAGATGTTGAAAGTTCAGAAGTGCTCCTCCAGCACCTGTGGTGAGTGAATATGGGAGTCTTCTCTCCGCCTTCAACCTCTGCAGTCACTCCAGGTGTCCTGACAATGGCAATGGCCACCCCAGATCCTCATGACAACACCAGCCCCACTGATGATATGTCAGGGAGCAAAGGCTCCTGGGAAATGTTGCAAGCAGTGAATGGGCTTCCACAAGAAAATGAGCACAATGACACCAGGCCCCAGTATGTCCTTGGGCCCTGGGTGTAGGACTTTAAGGGTCACCTCCTGTCCCTTTCTCCACAGTAACCAGCTCTGTGCAACTTGATCTGGTTGAGGATGTTCCTGTTCACTGTGGGGGAATTAGATGATATTTGAGGGTCCTTCCAACCCAAAGCATTCTCTTATTCTATGACTTCCTAGGGAGGAATAACCTCAATGTACCATTACAGGTTAGGAGCTGAGCTTTTTGAAAGTAGCTCTGCAGAGAAGGACCCGAGACCTGGTGGACAAACTGCCCATGAGCCAGGCTGCCTGGGGAAAGGTAGAGTCCCCATCCCTAAAGAGATTAAACAGCTATGTAGATGTGGTGCTAAGGGGCGTGGTTTAATGACGACTTGGCAGTGCTGTGGGTTAACAGTTGGACTTGATTTTTAAGGTCTTTTCTAACCTAAATGATTCCATGATTCCTTGGAGTGAGTGTTGTATCCACCGGACAATTGCATGCTGTTACATCTGGAAGAAAGCTGCAGCTGCTGTATTCTGCTTAAGTGCTTCCTAGGCCAGCAGTTAGAGGTACGATACAAGCAGAGCTCCAGGGCACAGCTGGAACTGACCCCTAATGGCTTCCAAAATTAGGTTTTGGAGTAGCAGTTTTAGGTCTCTGGTATTGAAGCAAAGTTCTGTTGCTTTATCACTGAGGATGTGATGGCAATGGAAAAAGCAATGGTAAAAAAGTGGAAATGGCCCAATTTTGCTGCTTTGCTTTGTTCTGCCGTGTAAGGAAAACTGTAAATGTGTCTCCAACACTCCCCAGGAGTGCTTTAACACTTGGGATAACTCTTGCATTACATGTGGGTACAGGGTTATTCCTTACCCCCAGCTCTGAATTAGTTAGTGTCTGACAAGAAGCAGGTCTCTGTTTTTACCAATAACTACTTCAAAAGAGTAGTGAACTCCCCCACTGGACTAAGGGAGGAGAAGTCACTGGGCACGCAGACTTACTGGGAGCAGTAAGGATGCCATTCAAAGAGGTTTCTCGGTGACTTGCCAAGCCTGCTCTCTGAGATGTGTGCAGATTCCTTCTGACTATGCCATCTGTTCACCTCCTGCCTGGCTCTGGAGCTTGTCAGGTTGTACAGTCAGCCAAGACACAGATCACAGGAAACTGAGCTAACGAAAAGACCTGTCCTTCTGGTGGCAGTGAGCTGGCACATTGGGTCAACTGCCTGTAAACAAAATGGTGGTGTTAGCACCTCCTGGGTTTGACAACAGGAGGTGGCATGATCCAGGATAACTGCCTTAACACTATGCATGGCGAAATGAGCTGTACCTCCTCAAGAATGTCTTTATAGCATCGTGAGCCATGAAAATCATTTTGTCAGGCTCAGAATGGATAAATCTTAGAATCATAGCATTGTTTTAGTGGAAAAGACCTTTAAGATCATTGAATCCAAACATTTTCTAACTCTACCAAGGCTGGCGCTAAACCATGTCCCTCAGCACCACATCTCTGCCATCTTTAGGGATGGGGGTTTAACCACCTTCCTGAGTACCCTTTTACAGTGTTTGAGAACCCTTAGAGTCAAAAAGCTTCTTCTGATGTCCAATCTAAACCTCCTCTGGTGCAACTTGAGGCCATGTCCTCTCTGCCTTTTACATGTTATTAGGGAGAAGAGACAAACATTCACTTCCATCCAACCTTCTTTATGGAGGTGTAGAGAGTAATGAGTTTTCCTCTCATCCTCCTTTTCTCCAGACTAAACAACCTCAGCTCCTCATCTGCTCCTCAGAAGACCTGTTCTCCAGACCCTTCACCAGCTTAGTTGCCCTTCTCTGGACCCACTCCAGGACCTCAATATCTTTCTTGTAGTGACAGCCCCAGAACTGCCAGTGCTGAGTACAGGGAGGACAATCACTTTCCTCCTCCTGGTGGCCACACTATTGCTGATACAGGCCAGGATGCTATCAGCTGTCTTGTCCACATAAGCACTCTGCTGACTCGTCTTCAGCCAGCTGTTGACTGACCTGAAGCCTCAGGTCTACATCCATCAGGCAAATTTCCAGCCACTCTGCCCCAAGTGTGGAAGGTTCATGTGGTTGTTGTGACTCAAGTGCAAGACCCAGCACTTGGCCTTGTTGAATCTCATACAACTGGCCTAGGCCCCTCTGAAAACTCTTCCTACCCTCAAGCAGCAACTTGCCCTCCCAGCATGGTGTCACCCGCAAGCTGAGTGTGCATTGATCCCTTCATCTAGACCATTGATAAAGATGTTAGAGAACTGGCCCCAGTACAGAGCTCCGGGGAACACCACTTGTGAACAGGTGCAACAAGGAACACACTTTGACCCTTTGCCAGGAAACTGCTCTGACGGGTCGCCAGTGTGGCACCTGTCTCTAAGCAGTATGGTGTCCCTAGGCGGTATCCCACAGGCGAGGTCGCAGCCGGGCGCGGGGATGTCGCCAGCAGCCCGCGCATGCCCGCGGCGCGGCCCGGCAGCAGCGGCAGCCACGTGGATCCCCAAGCCCGGGGCGGGGCCTGTGCTCTATGCCCGCCCCAGCCCCGCCCCAGCCGCTCGTAGTTACTCAGCACCGACACGTCAGGACTAATAGGTCCTAGCAGGTGAATTGTAATTGTAGGCTCTTTGGCAGCAGGTGGAAAACGTTTTCCAGATATATTTGTACTAAAAAAATTGCTAGTTTTTAAATTAAATCAGGGTGTAAGTTTTGAGTGTTTTGTTTACATTTGCTATTTTTCACTTTGAACATTTATTCCTTCCAGGATGCAGCAGCCAGTTTCCGTTTCCGCCTTCGTGTCCCGTGGCGGGGGTGGTTGCTGCGGGGAGAGCCGGGTAGGGAGTAGCGGGGCTGCGGCTCTGCTTCGGCCGCACCACCGCCATGGAGACGCTGTACCGCCTACCCTTCGCCGTGCTCGAGTGCCCCAACATCAAACTGAAGCGGCCGAGCTGGGTGCACATGCCCTCGGCCATGACCGTGTACGCGCTGGTGGTGGTGTCCTACTTCCTTATCACCGGAGGTGAGGTCGGGGCCGGTGGGGCGGGCGGGAAGAGTGGGTCATCCTGCTTACGGGGTAGCTTTTCATCTGCGGGACGGGCTGCTGGCCCCTGCCCCAGGTAGCAGAGCCACTGCTTCTGCTGAGCCCTTGTCTGGCTCCAGATCAGTCGTCAAACACGAACTTTGGCCAACTTGGAGCATCAGCGCGATGTTTGGGTAGTTCTTGTTCGCCGATAGCAGCCAAAGGTGTTGCTTTTCTCCCCACAGGGATTATCTATGACGTGATTGTGGAGCCTCCCAGCGTGGGGTCGATGACAGACGAGCACGGGCATCAGAGGCCGGTGGCTTTCCTGGCATACAGGTAGAAGGACAGGAGCAGGGCTCTATTTCTGCAAACTAAGGTGCTGCAAATGCTTAATCACAGGTGAATGAACCTGTCCTACAGAGCCGCGTACCTGCTTTTTTTTTTATGAGCTCCGTCTGTATGGCAGGCTCTGTTCTGTATCAGTAAGCTCTGTAGCAGTTAGAAATGGACAATTAAGACCTTCTAAAAATCAGAAGTCTGGTAAGGAAAAGGTTTTACGCTGTCAGTGCTTTTTTTTTTCTTCCAGACCCTGATTTGATTATATTTGATTATATTTCTTAGCAGCACACAGAACAACAGAATGGTAGGGTTTGGAAAGGACCTCTGAAGGTCATCTAGTCCAACCACCTTGCTGGAGCAGGATCACCTGGAGCAAATCATACAGCAGCACATCCAGATAGGTTTGGAATGCCTTCAGAGAAGGTGACTCCACAGCCTCTCTGGGCAGTCTGTTCCAGTGCTTTTCCACCCTCAGAAGAGTGAAGATTTTTTTTCCTGATGTTTATTCACACCCTCCTGTGTTTGTTAAATTTTTAGTTCTGTCTTTTAAACTCTAGCGTAATTGAGACTCTTGTGTCTGAGGGTGGGGAAGATAGTTGCAAATGTGTAACAGTGTCTTCTTTGAGCCTTTTGCTTCTGTAACTCAAAATAAGCTAGACATGGCTTAGTAACAAACAGCTCTGGAGGGAGTTAAATCTCCATTTATAACTGTATTGGTATGTGGCAACAAATAATGTTTTCTGTTAAGTGCCAAAAAAAGCTTTCGTGAGGCCTGGGACATGCCTGATGACTTGAACTAGAAGCAGTATCTGTCTCAGACAGGGTTGGATTGCTACAGTGTAGGTGAATCAGGCAGATGCAGGGACTTGATAGCACTGCAGTGCATGTAAGTGAAAATAACATGAAAGAAAATGAAATTGGGTTTCTTTTCAGGATATAAGACAATAGTGCTAATCTTCATTATTAGCATCCACACAACTTTTTCGAGGTTGCTAATTATAGCGGTAGGAAAAACTTTTGCTGACTGTGGGATGCGGGAGACTCACGATCCAAGTGCAGTATTGTTTCTGCCACTCTGCTTCCCTTCTCTTCAGCTGAGCTTTGTGAGAAGGAAATTGGGCTTTGTGGACTGACAATCAATATGTGCAGTGAACGTAAAACCACTATTATGCTTGACAGATCACCTTGCAGAATATCCATTTTGGAGATAAATGGCACATTAAAGCCTTAATATAATTGCACAATGTCAGTTTCCATACCTGTTTTTTATGTTAGAAAGTCAGCCATCAATGTTAATCATGTTGTGTGTTTGTACAGATAAAGCAGGTTGAGTAGATGGCGTTTGAAATGTAAATAGGTGGCTTTTTGCCTCCCTTTTCTTCCTCTTCACCTCCTCCTTGTATTTTTTTTTTTCTTCAGAGTAAATGGTCAATATATTATGGAAGGGCTTGCATCCAGCTTCCTCTTCACGATGGGTGGCCTAGGATTCATAATTCTGGATCGATCCAATGCACCAAATATCCCCAAACTGAACAGGTTTCTTTTACTCTTCATTGGATTTGTCAGTGTGCTTTTGAGCTTCTTCATGGCCAGAGTCTTCATGAGGATGAAATTACCGTAAGTGATTTAATACTCTTCAGCTTTTCTTCTCTCT
>VWYK01064655.1:22130-70897 GCA_013399775.1 Semnornis frantzii | reverse complement strand
TATATATATATACATAGATATTTATAGACAAATACCTCTGTGTGTATATTTATAGACTTGTGTATAAATATTTTATATGGATTATCATTATAAATTATTTGTATATGTATTTGTCTGTAAATATCTGAGGGTTGGGTGTCAGGATGAAGGTGATAGTCTGTTTTTGGTAGTGCCCAGTGACAGGACAAGGAGCAATGGGTACAAGTCACAACACAGGAGGTTCCACTTCAACACAAGGAGACACTTCTTTACCGTGAGTGTGATGGAGCACTGGAACAGGCTGCCCAGAGATGCTGTGAAGCCTCCTTGTCTGGAGACTTTCAAAACCTCCCTAGATGGATTCCTGTGTGGCCTGCTCTAGGTGATGCTGTTTTGGCAGGGGGTTTGGACTTGATCTCTGGAGGTCCCTTTCAGCCCCTAACATTCTGTGACTCTGTGATAAATGTTGTCAACAGGTCTCTGTGGCAAAGGTGAGAAGATGTTAAATACATGGCATTCTTTCCTGCTGTGTTGGCTGTCCTTGCAGATTGATGCTAATCCTGGTCTTAAAGTGAGGATTACTGAGAAGGGGCTGGACTATGGTATGTCTAACATTGCCAGAAGTTAATTTATTATACTCTAGGCATAGTATATAGTTCCCTGATAAAGTTGCAATGTAGTAACAAGCCCTTAAATATCAAAATAGAATAAATTCCTTTTGTCACATCTCATCAGGAACACCCTTTGTCTTTATTTCCTTCTTTTTTGTGCACCTCAGGTGTGAATTGATCCGTACATTCTCCTACAGTCCTTCTACAATATTCCTTTGATCTGTCTTCTTAGAATCAGAATGAGCTGCACATGTAACTGCTTCTTTTCTAAACGTGTCCAAACACTGATTCAAATTGCAATATTTAATTGAAGATGACATAGTAGAGCTTAACAATTTTGAAAGAGCCACAGAGCTGCACAGCTTTATTCCCATTGCTCCATCTGGTGTGGGATAGCATCTGCATGTAGCCATTCTTGAAATAAAGAATAGAGTAACTGTCTGCCATAATTCTGCCCCTTAATTGAGTATCAAGAATGTCCACAGTATATTTTCCTTACTTTCACTGTGTCTTACCTAAGACTTACTCGTGGGTGTGGAGGCCATGCAGTATAATTTCCTGTGTTTACAGAATTAATATTAATAATAAAGGTTAACAAGGCACAGATTCAACAAATGCTGGGTCATGCTAAGAATTAGTCATTAATTATGTACTGAACATGCTGACAAGTAAACAATGGGATTGTGAGATGAAAAGCAGAAGCTGGGGGTTTATGCTTTAGACATGAAAGCAAGGATCAGGTCCACTTGTTTTTCTCTATAAGCATTGTTTCAAGGGCTTTTGAGGAATTGAGAAGTGCAGGGCAAACATCAGTCAGAACTGGTTTGGGTTTGGTGAACCCAAACCAGAACTGCTCTCCATATCTTTTTATAAAGCACACAGGAAGAATCATTCCCCACTGACCTATCAGTGTTGTAGAAATAAGAGCTCAGCCTGTTACTTCTTACTGAGCCCAGCAGGTTATGCAACCTTCAGCATGGCCTTCAAGTGCTGAATGAGCAGACTTCAGTTTACACACCCCCACGTTAACAGTAAGAACAGACATTAACAGTGCACTTCCCAAGGGTGTTTCTCATACCTGAAGAGCATGGTTCAAGTCATGTCTTCTCTTTTCATGTGAGGTTTGAAGGCTGCTGCAAGAACCTCACGAGAAATTCCACCTGGGATGACTGGCTGCCTTCACTGACAGTTAGGACAGCTTTAAGTGTTTCAGTCAGAGCCCAAATTTTGCTCTGGAGGCAGGAACCCCCAGGGAATTATAAATTACCTGGGGAAAGAAATGGGAAGAAAACCTTTAAAAGTATTGTCAGTAAATCTCAAATGACTTCCTGTACACAAGCAAGCAGTACTTCTGATGCATATCTCACTTTTTTTTTCTGTAAGTAAACATCACATATGGAAGTCATGCTGCTTCTTAACTAGGTTTTCCACTCAACTACTGTGATAGGATCCTAGGTAATGCTGATGACTGTTTTCCACTACATTGTCAGTGAAGTGAAGGATGACAGATTCAGAACCCTGACTACAGTTCTAGAATATGAAACACAACTCAGGGACAAGGTGATCTTGGTTATTTGGTTTGTATGTGAGGCTAATGGAATTCATAAATAGCTGTGTAAGTAGGTTGCAGGAGGTCTGCATAAGGGTCTAAGAATTACACATTTTTATGAACTACATTAAAAGTTATTAAATTCTCTGGCAATGTATTTGGACCTTTGGGTGCCTGACTCCAATCTGCAAGGCAGGTGCTTTCTCTGTTCCCTTGTAGGCAGGAAGATTGGGATGGAGCTCCTGAAACAAGCAATATTGAAAGAGACCTTCCCAAGCTGGAGTGGGCAGGAGAATTTCACAGTTGTTACAGTCAGCTATATGATTTCAAGGTAAGTAAAGGACACCTATTTCAGAGTTTTAGTATGAAACATCTTATTGTATTGTTAGTGCATGGTAATAATTATGCAGCCTTTTTTGTTTGTTCTGTGTCAAATTGTAATGGTCCAACTAACTCAGCTCCCACTGCCCACATACTGATTTGTTCTCCAAGTCCTTCCTTCTGAAAGACCACACCTTGAGCATCTTTTAAATTGCTTTGTCTTGCAGCTTAGGACAAGGCAGATGTAAGCACAGTAGAGGAAGTGGATGGGAAGGGGGGAAGAATTGTTATTGTTAACAATCTGCTACTATGAAGCAGTGAATCTGCTACTACTGTAGCAAAGTACTTTGTGTTTGATGAGAAAAAGATGAGGAAGTGATAATATGAAAATATCCATGCTGATGTGGCAGGAAGATGAGTTTTGCAAAACTAAATCAGTGTTTTGATTGACTAGGGCTTGAGAACTATTTCCTGCTGAGGAAAGTCATTGCAGGAGGAGCAGCCAGGAGTTTCACACAATTTCTCCAAACAGGGAGACTAATATAAAAGGTTTTTCTACAACCTTCAATTCTATCTTTTAGTTCAAGCTTTTCAAATGGAGTCCTGTGTGCAGTTCTGGAGCCCCCAGCACAGGAAGGACATGGAACTGTTGGAGCAGCTCCAGAGGAGGCCATGAAGAGGGCTGCAGCAGCTCTGCTGTGAGGACAGGCTGAGAGAGTTGGGGCTCTGCAGCCTGCAGAAGAGAAGGCTTCCAGGAGACCTTAGAGTAGCCTTCCAGGATCTGAAGGGGGCTCCAGGAAGGCTGGGGAGGGACTATTGACAAGATCTGGGAGTGACAGGACAAGGGGAATGGGTTTGAAGTGGCAGAGGGGAGATTGAAAGTGGATGTTAGGAGGAAGTTGTTTGCAGTGAGGGTGGTGAGACACTGGCACAGGTTGCCCAGGGAGGTTGTGGCTGCTCCCTCCCTGGAGGTGTTGAAGGCCAGGTTGGAGGAGGCCTTGAGTGACCTGTGCTAGTGGGAGGTGTCCCTGCCTATGGCAGGGGGTTGGAACTGGATGATCCTTGAGGTCCCTTCCAACATTACCATTCTAGGATTCTATGAAATGGGCTATAAACAGAAAAACAGAAACTTTGGTCTTTTAACATTGCTAGCAAGACAAGGGCTGCTGCTCAGTAGCATTCTATTTCCTTTTACTTAAAAATGACATGGAACAAGAAATACCAATCTGGGATACCTCATGTACTCTCTGCTGGATGGGGCCTGCATCCTTTATCTAAACCTAATATTTCCAAGAGACTTCATTGCATTATAGCATCCTTGCAACCTTAATCCCTACATCTGAGAGAGCTGTGTTTGAATAGTCTGGAGAGGAAGAGGGTGGAGGTGCATGTGTCCTACTGCATGTCTGAGGTCTGCTGAGTGGTGTCATTCTTTTTAGAGGTACACAGCGAAAGGATCATGGACAACAGAAACATGTCAAGAAAAGTTCAAATTAGAAGTTGGGAAAAATGTTAGGGAGCATCAGAACAAGGGCCCAGAGAGATTTGGGATTCTCAATCCTTGGACATGTTCAAAGCTGAGATGAGTTGGCCCAGCTTTGAGGAGCAGGTTGAACAAAAAAGTGCTCCTGAGGTCCCATTCCAACCTAAATTATTATGTGATCTTCAAAACTCCAATTCATTCTCCCTACCATAGCTCCTTAAATTGGCCATCTTCCCAGTGGATAATCTGATTTTGGCTCACTGCAGATAAGATTTCTAAAGGCAACCTTACTTCTGCCCAAGATGTTGTTGGAAAATTATGGTAATTTTAACTCAAAGTAACTGGGCAGTAGAATAAAGGCAGCTGCTTCAGAGATCTCTGCAAGATATCAGAAACAATGAAGAATGTATACTGTATGATAAGATTACAGCTGATATGTTTGCAATGACTAGCTCAGTTCAGCACACCCATCTGCAGACAGTATCCTGGAGTATCAGGAACGTTTGCTTTGGCAGGGAAATCTGCCTGTGAGATTTTGGGGAGAAAAAATGGATCCTCTCCAGAGCCCTTTGCTGAGACAAGGGAGCAGAGTGGGCAAAGAGAGACTGATGTTCTTCAGCAAATGCTAGCCTTCAGGCAGCCTATATTTATTTACAGATGCAGCATCTGGATCCAACACACTTTAATTTCCCCCAGTAATGACAAGTGTCTTTCCTAAAGTATACAAGGGTCAGCCATTGTGATACATGCTTTTACTGAATTCCTTTGCCTTTCAAAGCAGAAGGGTTTTCAGTGATTGGAACTTCTTACTCTTCAGGCACGCAGTTTCATATCCCTCTCTCTGTATTCTGTAGGCTCAGAATTACCTCCATAGATTTCCCAGAAACTTCTGCTTCCTTTATTCCTGGCACTGGCATTAGTCTGTCAGTAGCACATGCTTCTGCTACAATCAGTGCAGACTGGAGAATGAACACCTGGCTGCTGTAAGTAATGTGCAGAGACATGCAGGTGTGTGTGTGCATGGCAGTTCTGAGAGAACTGCAAGTGAAATTAAGAAATGTACTTGGTAGCTATTATTTTGGGGGTCAGATAGGCTTTATCATTTAACAACAATCTATTTGAATGCACTTCTTAACATGGCAACATCCCCTGCCAACTAATGCTTCTTTGATTGTAGTTATTGTACTCCACAGGTTGTCCCTTTGTGAAGTGTCACAACAGACACCTATTAGTATGCTCAGTTTTCCTAGACTGCATATTCCATGATATTCAGGACTACAGAGTTTGCAGTGGTCATAATTTTTACTTTGCAGTCTAACTGGAAGGTTAACCCTATAGTTAATTATCTGTTTGCTGCAGTGCAGTGCTTATTGTTTTCCAAAGTACTCCTATTAAAAGAAGGGCACTGCCACAGTGCCAAGCATTCAGAACTTCAGAAACACTGTGGAAAACAGCCTGTACAGTATGAGATTGTCTTTAATAACATGATTGCATGATGATCTGTCTGCTTTTTTAGCTCCATGCTTTTGCTATGGAGTTTTAATAAAAGGTGTTAGATTTTCTTGAGGCCAGAGGAAAGCATAAAACTCCTGAGATACCAGAAAAGTTTGCAAGGTTTGAAATCTCTACAATTTGCATTAATGTAATAAAGTAACTGCAGTAGGTGTTGCTCTGTTTGCCAGCCTGATAGCACGGCAGGATGGGTTACCAGGTGGCAAGTTTCACAGCATGTCCTGCTTTCAAAGAGGCACAGAAATGCAGTTCTGCATTCAGTTTCAGTGCTGCTGGCTGGAAACTTCTGTCACTATGCTCCCGACTTGCCTTGTTCTTTCAGTCATACCAGTACTGTGAGGAAAAGGATGCTGTGTTCAGCAGGGCAGATCAGCTGTTCCCAAACACAGAGACACTTCTGCCTCTTGCTGAAGGTTAAGGGCATGGCTGTAATCTGGAGAGACCCCAGCTGTATAAAACTCCAGAGACTTCACAGGCAGCAAGGGAGTCAGGGAGCTGACATGAAGGATTTGGCAGAGCAGGTCATGGTGGAAGTTGTCAAAGACAGTTTTGGTGGAGCATAGGATGTGGAGTGTTTTTCTTGCCTTCTGGGGGCAGAAGAAACAATCTGTGCAGCTCTATTTGATATGAATTTTTGTGAATGGCTGCCAGTTCAGACAGGTACAGAATATGCTCTACTCTTCATCTCCTCCGTTCTCTGGTTCTATATATTGCTCTCAGCATAGCAGGCTAAGAAGGCCCAGCTGAAAATGACCTTTCTAAGGGAGACCATGGACTTTTGCTGATGTAGTCCCAGAGGCTTTCAGGGAGGTCTGTCCTGAAGGCCTGGAATGGCTTGTGTTGCTGTGACATTGTCACATTTTTGCAGCCTTGTCAAATCCTGCACAACTCTGAAAACTCATGTCCTGGAAACTCATGCATATGATGTGGTTTTGAATGCCAGGCAGCACTTTCATCTGCTCTACTATCTAGAAAACCTATTCTGCATTCTAGGTGATAGCAGCACAAAGTCCTTTCAAACTTGATTTACAGGCAATTTCTTAAGTTGTTCCCTTAAAGCAGATGCTTCCTTTACTGAGTTTGGTGGGGCTGTGTTTTGGGTTGGTTGGTTTGTTTGTTTTTCTTTTTTGTTTGTTTGGTTGCTTGGTGTTTGTTTTGGGGTTTGGGCATTTTGTTGTTGTTGTTGTTTTGGGTTTTCTTGGGTTTTTTTGTTTGGGGTTTTTTTTTGGGGGGGGGTGTGGGGGGTTTTTTGTTGGTTTTTGTTGTTGTTGGGTTTTTTTTTTGTTTGGTTTGGTTTGGTTTGGTTTTTGTTTGGTTGGGGTTTTCTTTTTTTTTGTTCTTCATCTTCTTTTTTTTTTTTACTCTAAGCAGGAATGACCAAGGAGGAATCACTGTCTCCATCTCAGGACTGTTTATTACTGTTGTCTTCAAAGTGTCGAGGGATAGCACAGGCTGCTTGTCCATTTTGCTACATGACTGCCAGCTGAACATTAATAGTGTAAAAGTTAAGTTAAATGGAGGATCTAGGTATGTACAGCAGATATTCTAATTGCTCTGTGGGAAGTAGCAGGGTTGTAGCATAAGGGCCTGTCTCGGTTGTGGGAATTCACGAGGCAGGAATTATCAAATCTGCAGTTATTTTATTTCCAGAAAGCCTCACCCACAACTTTATATAAAATTGGTTAGTTTCAGGTTCAGAAATTCGTTTGGGAAAATCTTCCAGAAGGATGCTTACAGGGAATTTAGTAATTCAGGGAAATCAGGAAGCTTGGAAAGGTTTGCTATAAAAAATAGCTTTGCCAGACTTACAAATAAAGGCAGCCTGGAGCCTAGGGAACGTCTGTGCTGCTCACTGCAGTGGAGTAGGAATTGGGAGATGGTCCCTTGGTTCCTTGTGGGCAGTCTGGCAGTGCCTTGAAGTGCAGATCGTGAGGCAGCACAGGGTAGAGCTCAGGCTGCTCACAGAGTACCCAGGGTTAGGGCAGAGGCAGGTCCCTTCCACAGGCAGGCAGCAGCTGACGGTCGAGAGCAGGGACTGTGCTTTCTGGCACCGTTCTTGCAGATGCCCCTCAAGGACTGACTCAAGGACTGACTCCAGGGCTAAGGCAAGGTCTGAGTCTGACGCTGGCTGGACCGACGCTGGCAGTCCATGGCTGGCAGTCTGTGGCTGGCAGTCTCCAGTGCTTCTGTGCTTCTTTCTGCCCCAAGTGCCCCTAGATACTGTGTCCCATTGCCATATCTCTATGCTGGGGCGATTTGCTCTCCCCTGTTCCACCCTACGGGGGTGGGGTAGGGTACTTGACACCTACTCCCTTCACGTTCCAAACCCCTGGAACCAGAGGTGGGGGGAAGCAGAACAGTTTCCCAGCCCATTCAAACCTTCGGTGGGGCAGAGACTTGGGTGTGCCCCACCACAGGGCCACTTTCCAAATTCTGACTTTCAGGTATCCAGTTACAGGATACAACTATTGAAGACTATGAAAACAGGTTCTTCAAGGTCTGTTTTGAAAACCAGACTCCTTTGCAGAGTGTGTGGAGTGTGGTTAATCTGCATTTCTTTGTGCATCTGCCAACAAATGAGCTGACTAAACATAGAACATATTTTTTTTTTAAATGCCATTTGGAAATATTAAAAAATACAAGATTGCAAATGGAGGTTTGCAGATATGAAGGTCTCTAAATATTAAAAAAATACAAGATTGCAACTGGAGGTTTGCAGATATGAAGGTGTCAAGACTGATTATGGCTTTTGAGGAGCCAAGCTGCAGTTCCAGAATAAAGCTTCCAAAGGAGAATATGGAACAATGATTATAATTTTCCTCACTTTGATTTTCTGGATTTTTTTTTTTTTCTCCAAGACAAAATGTGGCTAATTGAGCATCAACATTCACTGCTTTGCAGATTGCCTTTTAAATATCTCCTATGACACAGAATTTCTGGCGTTTGACTGAGACTCACAAATTAATAAAAGCAGCCAGTGGCACAGTCTACCAACATGGCTGTAATCAGGTCTCATTAATATAAATTACATCAGTGTCTCCCATCTGCCAGATACGTATTTCAAAGGTTTCAGTCTGTGGTAAAAGGTCATCATGTTAATTTCCTTTCTTCCAGCTGGATCTACAGCTTTCTGTCTGGCTACCTTGAGAAGCCCATTCATACCAAACTGCATCAGAGTGTGAGTTTGCAAAGATGGTTTTGGCTAGTGAAGGGAGGAGTTGAAATACAGCCCTTACACTACTGACTCATCTCTCTTTCCATATAGCTGCACCAAAACATCAAGTACCAAGTCCAGCTGATGGATGCACGTATAAGAAAGCAGAAGGGTGAGTTGGTGATAACAGAGTTTAGTTGATCTTCATAGTGCTCAAATCACAGCCTTTTTTATTAGATGCCAAAGCATTCCTGTGTTCATGGCACAAAAATATGAAGAAAATACATCCATTGTTCTGTACCTTAACCTATTCCAGCTCTCTTGCATGTACCTCACATACAATATCCAGATTTCTTCTGTCTCTGTAGCAGGTCACTTGTCATTTCCAACCTGTTGTAGCTGACCTGTGTTGTTTACTTTGATTTTTGAGATGAATATTTTTGTGCTGATTCTTTATGGTTTTGGTGCTGTGGACATAAGAAAACCTGAGTTAGCAGTAATCCACTAAAAGATGGGAAACAATGCTGTCAGATCTCATAAATTTAGCACATCTTGTCTTGAAATTGAGACCAGTGAGATAACAAGGAGCTGCAGGAGGATGGTATCAAGCTAAGCATGTTTCTCCTTACAGCAATAACAATTGTCTCCTGCAGAGGCATGAAAACAATAGATATCTATGTCTGATAAATACATATATATATATGTAAGATTTTTAGTTCTATAGTGAACCCCACAACCTTTTTTTAACCCCTTTTTTTGTTGTCACTATATTTGTTGGTTTTTTTTCCCCTAAGACTGTTTGTTGTTTTTACCAATTCAAATGAATGTAATTCACCTAGGTCATATAATTCAGGTCAGAGAGTTTGTTCCTGCTCTCCATATTGCATTGTGGATATTTCTGTTATCTGCTCTGCTATACAGAAGCAGACTTATTTTTTCCTGAAAGAGCCTATGCCTGTCATGTGCCAAGCAATGGCAAATACTGAAAATCATGGTGATGAAAAACATTTTCTTGTGCAGCACATACCTGAACACTTCAGGCTCAAGAGCACTCCAGTCTGTGCTATCATACTGAAGGAGTTCATGATCTCTGTGAATTCACCATTTTTCTTTAGACACATGTTATTTGTATACAGTATGAGCAGACCTTACAGTCCAATCAAAAGTAGCAATCAAATTGAAATTGCATGAGTGCCTTGCATACAGCATCTTGAATCCTATTGTCCAATAAAGGAGTGCCTTGCATACAGCATCTTGAATCCTATTGTCCAATAAAATGCCCTCTGTTGTTGTGAACAAATAGCCCTTGTCTTCAACACTGATATGTGTAAGAATGTGCTAATGTCATGGCAGTATTTTAGCAGCATTTCCCTAATCATACAGGACAGTTTAGCTCTCAGGTATAAACATATAACAAAAAGGGAACTCTGCCCTAGAATCCTCTTTCACTGCAGAGGAGAGATTTCCAAGGACTCTGTTCAGTTATGAACAACAGGAGAATCAGGCCTAATCCAGAAGGAATTGGTGACTTCTGCAGAGGGAATACTCTCAAATTTATCCCTTACAACAAGTTGGGGTTTTTTTTTTTCTTCTTCCTTCTCTCACTGTTCTTCTTCAGATTCATAATTTCTGTAGTGCATTTGCCTTTAACTAAGCAATGGCTGCTTGTGATGTGTTTTTATAATAACAGCTGTTTTGTTTTTATCCATCACTCTTCTAGTCTTAAGCCACATTGATGCCTTTGCACAGATAGACTATTCCCTAGTTAGTTCTCCAGCTGTCTTCAAATCACACATGAACTTGGATTTGAAGGTAATTTGTGCTTAATCTCAGTTTGCTTTCTAAGACCTCTCTGGTTCTCCTGTATTGATTCATTTTCTTTCACAGCAATCTTATTCAGCTTCTCCAATATTTAATTAGAAAAGCAGTAAGACATTTGGACATTTTGGTCAATATATAAATATTGACAATATATAATATATAAATAGATTATAATAAATATATATAGTAAATATATAATATAATATATACATTAACTTCATTCATCAATTAACCAAACCTATTATTTAGAATTAGATTATTTGAGTTGAAACCCTTCAGAGGTGCTTTATAAACAGAAGTGATTTTTTAAATACACAGCTCTTCCACTGCTCCTTGATCTTGACCTGTTACCAGTGATACCTAATCCATGATGACTACCAATGTGATTGCAATCCAAAGCATTTGTTTGGAGATGTCAGCATCTTGTATATGTGCAGGTCACACCCAAAGAAAGCTTCTACAGACAGCCCTTGAGCAGCACACAGCAGTTCCTTTCTTATCTCTTTTCACCTTTCTTGACAAAAGATGTCTCAGTAATGCTCAGCTTTTCCAGCAGCTCCATCAGCCCTGGCAGTTCAGAGCATCCCTGTGGCTCTCAGAACCACCCAGTTAAGAATGATGTGGTCAAAGCTCTCACCCAGTTATTTTGTTCAAGCAACCTTTGCCAGTTCGTCCTGGGCTGCAGCAAGAGCAGTGTGGGCAGCAGGGCAAGGGAGGGGATTCTGCTCTCCTCACACCCCACCTGCAGTCCTGGGTGCAGTTCTGGAGCCCCCAGCACAGGAAGGACATGGAAGTGTTGGAGTGGGTCCAGAGGAGGCCACAAAGATGCTCAGAGGGCTGCAGCAGCTGTGCTGTGAGGACAGGCTGAGAGAGTTGGGGCTCTGCAGCCTGCAGAAGAGAAGACTTCCAGGAGACCTTAGAGTAGCCTTCCAGTATCTGAAGGGGGCTGCAGGAAGGCTGGGGAGGGACTATTGACAAGGTCTGGGAATGACAGGACAAGGGGCAATGGGTTTGAACTGGCAGAGGGGAGATTTAGACTGGATGTTAGGAGGAAGTTGTTTGCAGTGAGGGTGGTGAGACACTGGCACAGGTTGCCCAGGGAGGTTGTGGCTGCTCCCTCCCTGGAGGTGTTCAAGGCCAGGTTGGAGGAGGCCTTGAGTGCCCTGTGCTAGTGGGAGGTGTCCCTGCCTATGGCAGGGGCTTGGAACTGGATGATCCTTGAGGTCCCTTCCAACCTTCCCATTCTATGATTCTATGACACCATAAGTAAAAAACGCTCTGCAAGCAGAGCTTAAAAGTACTGAGAGATTATTTATCAGCTCCTATAGTTAACTAGATCTGACAAGCTAAGCTTTAACCTGCTGACACCCCAATGAAATACTGGATTAGTCTTTGTAAGTCAGTTAAGGAAGTTAGTTGTCTTCAGTGCTTCTTGGAACAGGCTGATTCTTGGTGGTTCTGGGTTGCCATCTTCTAGCTCATGATTTTTTCCTTAGGCTTTTATAACTTTCCACAGCAGTATTTTTCCTCTTGAATATTTCAGCTATTAACTGTTACAGTGTCAATAATTACACTGCTTACTGCCTGCTCTTACTTCTCTTGCCCTGAGCTCACAAGCCTTCTCACATTTGAAGAATTATTTTCTTAGTATAACTAAGCCAAGAGCCTTCACCTGTGCAGCACCCAAACTGGGTCTTGAGGACTGGCTGCTAGATCAAAGCTAGGAACTGGGTGGTTTAAAAGACTCTTTTGTGTCCCTTTCCTAAGCAACTTCCAGTGCTTTTGGGATGTGCCTGTAGACTGTCCTGCAATGTCATCCTTAGAATTAAATCATTGATTGTGCCTTTGCCACCAGGGAAAGCAAGCTGTGGTCCAGAGGATTTTTCTGTATGTCTCATAGCTGCAGTTCTGAGTAATCACTTGAATGCTCCAGCTGAGACTGGGAAAGGGTGGAGGCTAGGTTTTCTCTCTGATTCCTGCATCTTTCCAAAAGAGCTGAATTTGCTGCTTTTTCAGGGCATATTTGCTTACTTTAGCTTCTTTCTTTAATGTCAAACTGTTCTTCATATGAGAAAGAATTCTTTCTGTTCAACCACTGCTAATGCATTCTCACACCTACAAGTGTTTACAGCTAGAAATACTTGATAATGACTCTTTGCAGGGCACAGTCTATCCAGTAGGAAACCACACAGACCCTCCCTTTCTGCCAGCTCCATTTGCTCTCCCAAACCAGGATGATTCCATGCTATACCTGGGTGTCTCCAGTTATTTCCTTAAGTCTGCTTCACTGGCTTACTACAGAGCAGGGGCCTTTAGCATCAGCATCTCTGAAGAGGTGAGTATAATTTTTATGTAAGAGGATGACAAATCTCAGCAGTCAGGAAAGGAGGCTAACACATTATGTTGGGTGTTTCCACAGACTTAGGTCACACTTCTGACACTGTAGGAGGCATTTGTGACATCCTTTCTGTACATCATCATTTAAAATAGTCAGTGTCTCCCTCAGACCTAAGTCTTAGCTTCTTGGCAGCTCTAGGCAAGGAATGATGGATAGGAACACCACAGAGGTGATGTGCAAGGAGTGGCAGAAAAAAAACAACCAAAAACTATTGTCCCTCCATGGATTTCTCTTAGGAAAGGGCAAGACAGGAAAAAGTGTGCTGAAGCCACAGGCAGCTGCATAGAGATCAACTACAAGTGCATTGGCTGTGCTGGGAGCAAGACTAAACCCTCAGGCTTTACAGATCAGCAGAATGGGGGCAGAAGGTGGTACAAGGAAACTGTGCTTTTAGCTGTGGGTGAAGGACATGAAAGACTTCTCTCAGAAATGCTGTTTCCACACTGGCATTAAAAGTTTTGCTAACTGAAGCAGTGCTAATGTCTCTACAAAAATCAGTAACATATATGCAGCTGATAAACATCATCACAGTGGTCAGCAGCAGGAGGACAAATGAGATTTCTGAGTCTTGCCTCTGACAGATTCAGTGTATTCATCTAAGAAAGTCCAAAGGCAGGAAGTAAGCAGGATGTCACATCTCTTCTTTTAAAGAATAATCCTTCTTCACTGCTGTGTGCTTCAAAACATGTCCATGAGAAATGTCTCTTCTGTGGCAAAGAACACCTTGCCTTTCTTAGGAATCAATTTGGGGCAAGGAAACACTGAACTGAAACACAGGGTATCTAAAATGAAGTCAAATACACATACTGTGTTCTGTTTTCTCCCAAAGAAAGCCTAATGTTCACACTCATTTATTTCATTTGTTTACAGCTTGCTACTACTTTTAACCTAAATATTGGCTTATTCAGAGATTTTATTCCTCAGGTGGGTACTTTTACCTCTTAAGAAAAAAGCAGTGGTTAATGTTTCATATGAGTGTTGTCTGTGCACTAGCTCATTTGCAAAAGTATGGAGGAGACAAGGAAAGTGAGCTGGAAACAAGGAGCTGGTTTATGGTTAATGCAAAACAGACATCATTGTTGCTAACTGTATCACACTATTCTTTAGTCATTCTCTACCCCTCTGAGTTGTCAGCCTCTGAAAGAGTTATTAAAAACCAGCTGGTAGACATCCATGAAGTCAGCCTCCTTTCATTCCTAGGAGTAGTGGTGTCTCTGCTATTGGCAGCCTGGCCTCTCTGTGCAAAGCCCCATGCTATATGACTGCTGGGTGTTACATACAGTGGGAAGTAACAGTCATGAGTAGCTAAGTTTATAAATGTTACAAAGAAATGAAGATACAGTGAGATGCTTTTAAAATTCCTAATATGGCAACATTTGCTATACAGTTATGAGAGTTTAAATCCTGACATGGCAACATTCACTTATAAAATGATGACATTTGGAATCTGTGGCACTGCAAACTAAAGCTTTGTCTTCTAGGAGCATTTCTAGTTTTCAGAAGATGGGCTCTTTTAGCAGGCTGCCTCTTTTCCACATTCTTTGCATTGTCAGGCTCATTAATTTTTCCCTCCTCTAACATGCAGTGCTAATCCTCTCCTCACAAACTCCTTCTTTTTTCAGGAACAGCCTTTAAGTTATTTCTGTACTGGTAGGTTTAAAATTTCATCATTTGTTCTGTGGTCTCTGAAACTAAAAGTATTTTGCAATGCTCCTGTTGTCATTTCAGTTGGTGTAATTAAAATTAAGCACTTTTAATATGGGTTAGTTAGGAAGACTGTCAGTGTGTGGCACTTTATTGTGATGCAGCCACAGAAAATGTAGCTTAGGAAAAAGCTTAGCACTGCATTCAAATGTTTTTCCTCTTTGAAATTGCAGATTGCTCTGAGTTACGTAGTATCATGCCCAGTGCTGCTGAAGCTGATGGCTACATCACCACCTGCAGTCAGCTTAAATGCAGACACATGTATCCTACAGATCACTGGCTGTGTAGAAGTGTTTGCTGTTCTTCCAAATTCCACCACCCAGTACATCTTTGCAGGGAATCTAGTAAGTAACATGAGCAGGATGGTAACATTTGGTGCTGGGGCTGAACAAATCACAGAGTCACCTTCCAGCTCAGCATACAGTAGCATATAGTGGTCTGCCACAGATCTGCTTACCCTTCTCTTGCATTTCACAGGGAGCAAACATGCCCCACATACTGCAGAATTTAATAGGAAGGTGCAGAGAATGGCTTAGTGAAGTCTTGTCTTCCCATGTGGGAGGTTGAGTGATTATCCAAGAATCAAGTGTAATATGTAACAAAGTGGTTATCTGATGCCCAGCCTTCCTGGCTTGTTTGTCTTAACATAGTTCTATGTGATGCCAGGTGTCTTTTCAGTAGGCTGGAAGTGAACCAGTTATGTCAGTCATGCAAGGACTTAGATGATCTCCATGATAAGGAGGCAATCAGGGCAGTATTATCACTTCACTCATGCAGTCTTAGTTGCCAGCAGAAAGCAGCAAAGCCACAAATGATTTCACTATCTGCATGTGTTGGCCAAATAAAAAGTTTAGGCATTGTGTTTCCAATCACCAAAGCAATTGCATTTGTGCCTTTATCTAAGACAGTGTCTATCTCTGTATACAGTCACTGAAGGCTGTTTTGGTTTTTCCCTGCAGACAGCCAGTACCAGAGCCAATCTGACAATAACCAGACAGAAGTTGATTATCTCATTACTTCTGAAGAGGTAACCAAGCAAATTTCAGAAAGCAACCTTAACAATCACAACGTGTCCTAACACAACAGAGCTTCATTGTGTCAGCCTGACAAGAGTCTTTTCACCATTAAAAAAAAAAAAAATAAAAGAAGAAAATTAGTTAACTCTTTTCTCACAAGGGCATTTGTGAAACGAGATGCTTTCAGCTGGTTGGTCTAAATCTTGCAGATGCAATACAGTACCACTGTGAAGTGGCCATGTCTCTTGTGCAACGTGGTGGTACCCCTCTCCATAGGTGAAATACCTTTACAGGTGACAATGTTCCAGTCATTGGTTATCTAAAAGGCATCTGTCTTAGTCTGCCTGAGACAGTAAGGTGGAGCATGAAGTCCAGCAGTTTATTTGAAACTCTGTAAATGTTGCTGTGAAAAGACTGCCATATCTGAGCATCATTACCAGAGCTGACAGAGTGCAAATGCTGCACTGGGTCACTGTAACTACCTCTCTGGGTGCCTTTACATGAGGGGAAGGGAAAAGTGAGATTACAGAGCACATGCTTCAACAGCAGGCACCATGCCATCAGACAAATGGCACTAGACAGGTGTATGTGGTTTGTAGCAAAGCTCAGAGCTTGTCAGATTTTGCTTTGATCTTGCTGGTTTTGTGGTTACTTAGTGGTGTTCTCAGATGTATTACAGCAAATTTCATTCACACTTCAAGCTGGGCTAGGTTCACAGTCCCTTTCTTCCTAAATGCACCAGTGGGTATAAGGACAGGCTTTCAGGCAAGTAGCCCACATCAGTGCTTCTTCTTGTTAGCTCTGTGCTCCAAGTTGGGGCAGAATTCCAGAACATAAGATATTTTTTAACTTCTAACACTTTCATTAGAGAAGAATGTGAGCAGCCTTTTCTTCATTTTGGTCACTGGACCTTTCTCATTGCAAAAGAGGACTTAGAATGGTCAGAGCCTGTCACTACAAGTTTAAGAAGCAATGGTGCCACTCAAAGCTATTGACACAAGAATATGTTCTGCTGTCCTTCAATTTGCTGGGTTTCCCCAGGATTGTATTTACAGTGATCTGAGGATACATTGCACAGGTATCAGTGGAAAAAAAGCTAGAAAACCATAATGGTTAGGAATTTACCTGAGTTTATTCAAACCACAATGAACACTTGAGCAACATGTAGCTCACCCATTGCAGGAAATGGCAATTCCAGAAAAATCTGATTTCCCAAGTCTCATAGTCACAGCCCAGGACTGCAACAAGAGAGTACCAGAAAGATCTCAGTCTGTCTAGAGCTCACTTGTAGTTGTGCAGGTTGAGTGAAAAGCTGTTGATAATTAAAGAGTCTTTGGCAAAGTCAGCTGTGTGAATCAGCACAACATTGGTATGAAATCCCACAAGTTAATCTTCAAACAGTGTGTGTAATTTGTGCTTTCATTCTTTCTTTTTGCTGCTTTTCCTCAGGTTCCAGTTCTCCCTACTGCACTCCACTCTTCGCTCCTCTGAGGTATGGTCATGGTTACAGTGCCCAGGAGAGGTAGCTGAGCACTTCAGAGATTAAAGACATTCATCTCAACTCGTTGCTGGACAGTTCTTGCTCTCTCTTAGGGATATCATTTGCCACTACTCTTTCTACTTTGAAATAGCATGTTCTCTGGTTTTAGGGGCTTGGGGCTTTTTTGTGTTTGCTTGGCTACTTTTTCCAGTAGGAGGAAATACCTCTTGGAGTAGTGGGTTGTTTTTTTTTCTGTCTCAACAGAGGCTCAAAATGTTATGGAGATATTATTGTGTAATGTTGCTTGAAACAAAGAGGAATGTCTGCCTGGCTGTGCATGACCTAGCAAGCCATCATAGTTGGTTCTGCTTCCAGCAGCAGGAAGGCAGCCACGGGGCCGGTGCCTCTTCGAGGTGTTTCTGACAGCCAGCCTGAATTCACAGGTGCACAAAGCAGGCAGAGCAGTTGGAAGGAGAACAAAGTCAGACTTGAGCTCTGTTTTAGGAAGTGTCTCAAATCACTTCAACCAAACATCATAAACAGAGAAGTCAAAAAGATGGAATAAAAGAAACACCATGCCACTGCTTAGGACATTCACAGCAGAATGAGAAATGGTCAGTGAGACTCTGCAGCAGCTCAGCCCAACCTGCAGCTTCAAGTGAAGGGAGGAGGGCACTAATCATAGTGGCATAAGACAGCACCAGGGCAGGGCAGTTCTCCACACAGAAAACAGTTCACTTCTGAGGACTGAGTCCTGGCAGCTAAAATCATAGAATCATAGAACCATAGAATGGTAAGGTTGGAAAGGACCTCAAGGATCATCCAGTTCCAACCCCCTGACGTAGGCAGGGACACCTCCCACTAGTACAGGTCACTCAAGGCCTCCTCCAACCTGGCCTTGAAATGAGGTTGAAGAGGTATCACTCCTAAAGTCAAGGTTTAACCCAGATGCCTAATATAAATTAAAAATAAAATAAGACACAAATTTTTAAAACCCCAACAAACCAACAAACCAACTTCAAGAAGGGCATAGAACTGCTTGAGAGAGTCCAGCACAGAGCCACAAAGACAATGAGGGGAATGCAACATTTCTCTTATGAGCTGAGCCTGAGGGAGCTGGGGCTTTGCTACTTGGAGAAAAGGAGAGGTCACCTCACCTGTGTTCAGAAATGTGTAAAGGATGAGTGCCAGGAGGCTGGAGCCAGACTCTGCCCAATGATGCCCAATGACAGCACAAGGGCAATGGTGGAAGCTGAGGCATGGAAGTTTCATGTAAACATGAGGAGGAATTTTTTCCCTGTGAGGGTAAGAGAGCAGGGGAGCAGGCTGCCCAGGGGGGTTGTGGAGTCTCCCTCTCTGGAGATATTCAAAACCTGCCTGGATGTGTTCCTGTGTGACCTGGTATAGGAGATGCTGCTCTGCCATGGGGTTGGATTGGATGAGCTTTGGAGGTCCCTTCCAGTCCCTGACATTCTGTGATTCTGTGATTCAATTTAACTTATTGTGTGAAAAACTGACACCCCTTTTTTACATTGTTCAGCTGCAATTTAAACCACAAAAGATCTTTTTCTCTGCCAAGCTCTGATCTTTTTACATGTCACTCCACTTCTAACCCTTCAACCTCCCTGTCAAGCTGCAATCCTATAGGCATTAACCACCAAGTGTGTTTCCCCCTCTCACAGCAGCTGTCACTGGTGGAGAATTTTCTGTCTTATGCTTTATGGAATACAGTGATCCCAGTAATCAATGGTAAGGATTGTGGGCAGTTCCTGAGCATGACTGGTGGGAAAACAAGACTGAAACCATAGAAGGGAGTGATCATCTTTGATGACTGTGTTATTGGAAGTTTTCTGTCCATTTGGCTAAATCTGGAGAGCTCTGCTCTGTGCTGGACTTAAATCTTAGTCCTTCACTCAGCTGGATCAAGGGCTGGGCCAGAGCAAGTCTTGGCACCCTTCCAGATGCAGTGCTTAGGTTTATTTTTCAGTGGATGCAGCATGTCAGCAGAACTGAGCCATGCTTGAGCTTTGTTCTGACTCAGAATCACACTATGATCCATCTTGGGGCTTCGGGGTAGCATCTCTAACTTCATCACTTCCATCTGCATTCACACTTCGCCTGCTGCCCCAGGCAGAGCAAAGTAGAAAACCATCTCATGGAGAGAGGGATGATGAAGAAAGAGGTGAAGGTGGAAGGAAGCAAATGAGAGTACAGAAGGTGCTTGTGAGGTAAACAGAGGTGAGGAGACCTCTGGGGAAGGAAATGAGGAGAAAGGGAAGAGACTGAAAGGAAAGGATGCAGAAGTCAGGTGTTTGGAAAAGCAAAAGGGAATAGAGCTGGGGCTTGACCCAGGAAATTAGGGATAGATGTGAATAGGAGCAACTAACAGGACTAGAGGATTGGGTAGAGAAGGAAATGTAAGGAAGATGGAGAATGAGTCAGACTGGGAAAGAGCAGAAGCCAGATCTTGTAGAGCAAGTATGTGGAGAGAAGCAAAGGAGTCAGATTGCAGTGTCAGACAGATAAGAGATTGAAAGAGGTTTGTATGCAACTTTTTCACAGCATTTTTTCCTCTTAACACATATGAATAGTAGCTCCCTTGAGAGGTGAAAGGATGGCCCATTGAAGGGAAACTGCAAAACAGACTGAGTTCCTTGAGAAAGGTGCTTCTGAAATGAATTTTGTTATTACATTCAAATGCAATTATTTTTGTCCCTTCCAAAGATAAACTAGGAAAAGGATTTCCTTTTAACTTGGCCCATACTATCCTGAGTGGACCTGTCATAAAAATTAATCAGGTGAGAAGCCAGATTTCTTGTCAAAGAATATTACTTCTTTTTCAGCCCTGTGCATTTGTGCAGGCCTGCACATCCTGTCTTAGAAGTCCTAAATGTTGCTAACAGTAAAGCTCTAGCTCTACACTAGACACCAAATCCAAACTCTGGATCAAAAATGAGTCCTCCACCATCCCCACCTCTGACAGTTGTGGGTTGGAAAGAGTACCCTAGGCCCTTAGAGTGTGCCAGCATGGGGACACCATAAGGACAGCTCTGCTATCCCCAGCAGGGCTTAGAAGCAATGAGTTCCTGAGTCCTCACTATTGCAGGAAGGCTCATAGGCAACCTGAATGTCTCTGTGATGTTACTCAGCCTTTTAAAGAGTTGTATTAACTTACCTCAGAGCCCATTCCTGCTCTAAAGTTAACTAAAGTTCATAAGCCCTGAACTCCTTAGTAGCAGTGCCCTGCTTACCACAGGCTAGTCCCACATTACTGACCCTAACTGTGTCCATCTGAAATTTCATGTTCTTCTTTCCTCAGGATCATCTGGTGATTTCCACTGATGTGCACTACAAACAGGAGAGAAAGAGAGATGAAGACCTTCACAGTCACTCCTAATGCCCCTTTTAAGCATAAGAGAAAATTGCAGTCTTTCTTCTGTTGGCTTGTAGGGAGTACATGCCTTAATATTACAACCATGGCTTTGCTAACTTTGGGTGGAAGTGTCATCTAAACTGGGTGGTGCTCCATTAGAAGAACCATACGAGCTGAAAGAGTACCATGAGGATAAGCTGAGATAGTTTTCAGATAATTCAGTTGTCTGCCAGTTTTGGAGGTCTATATGGATGGGAACAGTGGAGCTTTTCTCTTGATTTGAAGGAACTGCAGAACTTATGCAAACAAAACAAAAATTAAAGAAGTTTATGTAACTGAGGGTGTGATTTTTATTCATCCTCAGTTGCTAGAGATGCATTACTGAAGTTTTATGCATGTGACTCCCTGCCATGAATGCTAAATCTGTGTAAAGTTTGAGTATTTGTTGACTGGCTGACAAATGTCTCTACCCTTTTCTATTCATGGGTTGCACAATGAAGTGACTCAGATGGTCCAGCAAACTGCTCCATGCCTGAAGGAGTTTGCTAATTGATTGAATCACCTCTTTGACAAGCCCAGTAGTTCTGGTTAACTAAAGTACTGCATAAGAAAGCAGAAGAAATATATTGACTGCAAGAACTAGATGCCATGTATTTGCACCATAACTGCACACCATAGTATATACAAATGATAATATAAATGCTATGTAGTTTCTGGGTTTCTGTATCTTGAGCAACCTGAGAACAGACAGGCTTAGACAGTTGTTTTCCATCTCTCCTTCCTAGCAATGGGATGTCAATTTCTTTCTTTCACAATACAGATCTGGCTATGAGTATCAGTGCTGTGGCACTAGTGGGACAGAATCTCCACTGGGGATTCCTCTCAGGTTCCTTTGAAAAGTCAGTGCTGAAATGGTATGCTCCAAAGGCAGCATGTCACCCCAAGATCGACATCCCAGCACTTGAGCACCCCTCCCAATAGTTTACACTGCCCTCTGCTTATCCCCTGAATGAAATTAGTGATAGATTTAACCTGGGACACCCAAAATAGTTTGGGACATGATTAGCAGATAGGCCACTCCCTGTGTGCATGATACTGCTGAAGGTGGTGGCAGTTGGCTCTCTTCAGCCTCACAGATCTTTCCTTTAAAAGAAGCAGCTGTGGCTGCAGAGGGTTTTCTTGGGAGCATCCTTGCCTTGTGATCTGCTACAGCAAAAGTCTTCAGCCTTTGGAGGAGAGGTACAGTAACAAATGCGTTGTGATTGCTCTTTGTTGTGGAGTGGCATTGTTGGGAAGAGCTGGATGTGGCCACATTGGGCTTAATTTTGAGATTTTAAGTTGTAAGAGCTCTATGCTGAAGACACATTTCCTTCCAGTCCCTTGTTTTCATTCCACAGAGGAAATTTAACATAGATAGAGTGTATCCCTCTCCACTTTAAAGATGTCTGTCTTAGATAAGAGACCTGACTTTTGAATGGTTCTCAATAATGAACAACAGTTCCACACAATCATATTGGGGTAAGGGGATATAAATATCTGGGATTTTCATCCTGGACATTGATTGTCCCAGACTGTGGGTATCCACTTAACATTTTCTGAGAGGAGATATTAACAAAGGCCTCTCTGTTACCTCTATTCATTTTTTCTTGTAAAATACTTTGAACACTGAAATCCCTGCATGTGAATGGAGAGCTAGGCTGTGGTTCTCCATGGACAAAAAGAGGGTTTCATGGGAATGAGAAAAGTAAAAATAGAGTTTTTTGCAAGAAGAGTTTTTGGATTCACTTAAATGCATTTATTAACATACAAATACATCGTCTGTTGTCACAAAATTATTTTCTGCTGTTGACTGTTGTGAGTGAACACAAAGAGCTTCTCAAAGTTGTGGCTGACATGTTAAAAAGGGCTTCCTAAAGTGGAGGTATCTGTGTCTGGGACTAAATGAGCTCCTTAGCTTTTCCAAAGTGCTAAGACCCAGTAACAACTGCTGAATTGCCAAGAGGCCTGGAGAGCTCCATACATTTGGGGGGAAATAAGCTATTTCACTAACTAGGGAGAGATAAAATTACAGGCTGAAAACTCAGAGCCATTTCCCTTTCAACAGGATTTGTCCAGAAGGATGTAGGCCAAGTGCTTTCTCTACTCCCTGTGACAGTGCATAGCCTGACTTTCCCCCTCTGCCCCAAGGAGCTCTGTTTCTCTACCAGGCTGTACAGAACAGGTTTTCTCTCCCATGGTTGTGGAGCTTCTCACTTCCTCCATTCTGGAGCCAAAGCTGGTGTTGGAATGGCTCTCTGCAGGAAAGGAAAAGGGAGTACAGCCACCACATGACATAGAATGAACTTCCACTGTCATATTTATTAACAGGTCCTGTGAAAACAAGGAAGATGGTGAAGCTTTGCTGTTATCTCCTCCTCTTAAGCTCGCTCAGTGGGCAACTCAATGCCAACCCTGGACTCAAAGTGAGGATCACTCAGAAGGGGTTGGAATATGGTATGTGTGATGTCTTCAGGATCTGGTGTGGTGTGTGATGTCTTCAGGATCTGGTGTGGTGTGTGATGTCTTCAGGATCTGGTGGGGGTACTGCATTCAGCTCTTGCATGACAGACATGTTGGGAAACAACAGCAGCAGAAGGAAATTACCTGCTCACAAGATATAAAGAGGAGGCAAGTACAAGAGCAGGATATAGCAGATCCAGTAAGCTACTTGACAGCATTGTATATCATATTGAGGTTCATTTGATTTCAGATATTGCATCAGTAATTTCAAGCTTGCCATGACCAGGAGTGAGATCTGAAATAGCACTGGGATCACAAATTAGATAGCCTCTTCCTTCTGACTCTGTACTCATACCACCTCCTAAGCTAGAAGCATGTAACTATAAACTCCTGGGCAGTATCAAAGGCAACTGAACTGCTAATTGTTTTCCTATAGCCAAGGAGATTGGGCTGGAAATCCTGAAGCAGAATATGGTGAAGGAGCATTTTCCTGATTTGAGTGGCCATGAGAAATATGGGCTTGGTAATGTCAAATACAACATCTCAGGGTAAGTGTTCTCTCCAGGGGCAATTTGTGCTTGACTGCAATTTCAATGTTCTTTTGCACTCACCTTGACTTGTGAAATACAAACTTCTCCTTATCTTCTCTCCCTCTTATCCTCCTTATCCTCTAGTATACACATCACTGCTGTTGAAATCCCCAGTGCCTCCATCTCCCTCATACCCGGGACTGGCATAAAACTGGTGATTGGAAATGCTTCTCTGACCATCAATACGAACTGGAACATAAGGACCTGGATGTTGTATGTACAGCCTCGTGTGTCCTGGGATTTTTCTGGATGGAAATTACAAAGATAAAAATGCAAAGTTTAGTTTTTCTTATACCTTCTTCATGGCAGAGGTGCTCTTTAACAGCTAGTAGCAGTAACCTAGGAGTACAAACTGGGCTTTTTCAACAGGGCTGCTGGTGGCAGACAGCCCCTGGCCCCTCAGCCCTGAGCACTAATAAAGAGCCTATGGTTGAGAAGCCTTTCTATGAAGAGTAAAGGATTGATGCAGTAGCAGAATGCTGTCATCACCCATCCTGCCAGCTATGACACACTTAGAAAAACTGTAGTGTGATAGATCACAATGCAGATAATAAACCTTCCCAGTGCATCTGCACTGCTAGAAACCCTGTGCTATGCCTTCAAGAGATACACTTCAAAAGCTGATGGAAAATGAACATGAAAATGGCAATATCTTTAGAACAATCCCATGCTTTTCCAGTCTCAGGCTGTTTCAGATGAAAGGAATCCCTCTCCTCCTCTTCCCAGCTCACATTACCTGTATTGCTAAACTGAATGAATTACATCAGTCTCTGATCTGCACTTGTGGCCTAGAGACCCCCAGTTAGGCTTTTCGTAGCTCTTTCTCACAGCCAAACTATGAACTTGATCCAAAATAGGACAACCTCACCATACTGAAACTGGCCTTGAGCATGGGCTGCCAAACCTCTAGGAGAAGTGGGGAGGAGGGCACAGAGGCCATCAGGGTTTGCACTGACCCTTGTCATATCCACAGGCTAGATCCCAGTGCAGCTCTCTTGCCCTACCTTGTATCGGGAATGTGCCACTTCCTGCTGCTGCGGGCACAGGTCTGGGAAACAGAACAAAATACAATAGTGAATTATCTGCTTTCCCAAATCCATCATTTTCCAAAACTCCTAGCAAGGAACACTTGATTATTTGTAGATCTATTAGAATCTATTAGACTGTAGATGTATTAGGATCTATTTTCATTAGAGCAAGGAAGTAAAAAGGATTCAGATATTTTAGTGAACAGAAGAGAGTCTGTTTAAGGATTAATGTTTTGAACATTAGTTAAAAATCAGGGGGTTGTTATTTATTCATGCAGCAAAGACAGTGGAAGAAGCACAGTCTACATTTCAAAGGTGTTTGTTACTGCAATCTTTTCAACAACCCTGGATCATACAGGTCATACATCGCTAGCGCTCACCAGCTGCCGGACAACTTCTGGTGCCATAGACATCAAATTGAATGGGAAGAGTGGGTAAGTGGATGAGCTCTGTACAGAACCTGGGAGAAAATAACTGTCAATGAATGCCATAGAGATGGAGTCTCAAAACAGGACAGCTAGAATTGCCTTTAGGCATCTATAAGCACCACAACTAAGACTCGGTGCCCCACTCTATCGTTTAAACTGACCACATTTGACCTCTTTCTGTTTCTGTGCACTGCAACTTGAGGATAAAGTCAGCCTCCAACAATCCCTTCAGCACTCAGATCTTTCCAAATACTGCTCTAATCTTCAGCTCTAGGTAGAAGTGCTTGTACTATGCTCCAAGTGCTCCTAGTCGCAGTGCTGCAAAAACTCAACAGAACCCTGTTGCACTTCTGGTTACAACCCTGTGTAGCATTATTTCATTGCTTTCTTGTACTGCTTTCACTGTCTGGGTTCAGCTCTGGCTTTGGGTTGGTTGGTTTGTTTGTTTATTGCTTGCCTTGGAAGTTCCTAACGCAGAGACTACTAATGTGTTCTGTGTTTGTATCTACATGACAATAGTAATATGAACTATTCCTTATTCATAAAGTCTAATCTGCCACAGATAATTGCTGAGATGCTTAGTGGTAAAATTATCTCTTCTTAAATGGTGTCTGTCTGATAGTTGTTGCATTTCAGAAAGCTCCCTTGTGTGTTAGAATATCACACTCAGAGGCCATTAAAGTCATGTTCTGCACAGATCTCTTATTTCCTCTTAAAGACTGCAGTGCTTGACCCATGAATTGCTTTATTCCTTGCCTCTAGCTTCCTGCGTAACTTCTTTATCAAGTACCTGAAGAAACCCATTCACAGGAGCTTGGTCACTAATGTAAGTCTTTCAAATTGTGTAGGGGAGGGCTCTGAAGAGTATGATTTTCACAAGCCAGTGCTGTCAACTTGGCAAAAGAAGAACTAGAAAGGTAATATAGTCCTATTCTGATCTGATCAGCACAGTCAGCATTCTGCCAGCTAGAAACACTTCCAGATAAGGTGCCAAGATAAAGGCCACAACGAGGTTCAACCAAGGCAGCAGCAGGGCTGGAAAATGTCATTATTTCCCTATTCCAGTGCAGAATAAGTCTCTCTCTCTGTCCCTGAAAGCATCCTGGGTTTAGAATTACTTTTATACTTTGGAGACAAAACACATATTGAGTGATGCACAGAAACATTGTAGTACATCACCTGAGAGTATGACATAGTTTCATATCAGAGAGGTGAGTAGTTCTAGTGAGAACCTGTTGAGGGCCTCTGGGAGGGGACAGAGCTTGAGATGGCTGTGATTCTGCCCCAGGATTGGTATCTCTCCTTTGAGACCAATGTGAGATCTGTCACCTTCTTACACTGTTAAGGCTGTGGTTTTGCCACCCCCTTCTGGCTGCCCTTGACAACTTCTCACTTTGTTGCCTAAAGGCAGTTCTGACATAGGATGACCAAGTAGGAACCTTGGGGAACCAGTTAGCTAAAGAAAGGCTGAGGCAGGCATTTTCAAAAACGTGTTGTAATGTGTGTCACATCAGCAGAAGGATTTGCTAGCAGACAGGAAAGAGATGCTTGCAGGTCCAAGGCCCTAACTTGAGTGTGCTTTTACACAGTCATGTCCCAACATCAGGTCTGGGATCCAGCTGATCGATGAAGACCTGCGATCACTGAGCGGTGAGTCACTAGTGACATCTCTCCACTCTGCTTTCTCTTGTTCTGAGAAATTCTGCAGCTTTCTTAACAGCAGCAGGTCAGCAAAACCTCCAGGAGCAGCAGCAGACCTTCTGATCTGTTACCTTCTTTACAGGGCCACCATAAAATGAAAGGTGGAATACTTGGACAGAAAAGGATATTTCCAAGAAGCCAAGAACTTGGAAGCTATTTTCAAATGGGGCAGTGTGCATTTATGTCATCTGAAATGCCACTTAGAGGCCACACAGCACTAATGCTAAGGCAATTTTCCCTTCCTTCTCATGCTCTGAGTCCTCCTGCACACATAGCATTTTACAAGCTGAAGCTTGCTCTCATAGCCTGCCTGGAAATTTAAGTGACCTTGCTTATCTATCAGACTTGTCAAAGGTAAAATTAAAAGCTTCTTTGTAAAAAACTCCTCTCACCTTAACCATTTTGGTTAAGGTTTGCAGGAGTTTAAGGTACCCATAGTGCTGGGCAGATACCATGTGCAAAGCACAAGTACCTCAGCAGATCAGGCTCCATCCTTCTGGGAAAGTATTTTCAGGCTAGAGGCACTCTAGATGCTCTCAGAACTGGTTGACAAAATATCCAAACACCTCTTTATACCCTGGAACAGTGGTATGGCCATTTCCTTTGGACTTTTGATTGGTGGGGTGTGTGTATTTGGTTGGGGTTTGGATTGCATTTGCTTTGGTTAGATCAGATTTACTTCTCCACAATGAAAATGACACGAGGCAAACTAAAGAAGGTGCTTTAAAGTAGGTGCCAGTAGAAACACCAAGCTTTAGGGCAGAATGCATGTTAGGAGGCCCCTGGTTGTGTTATTCCCTATGCTTTGGAATCATCTGTCTCATTCTCTTTCAGGAATTAGTTTTAAGCATACAAAAAAATTCCTTCTGTGCTCTTTGTAATCTTGGTATTTTGCCTTATCTATCACTCCTACAGTCCTGATGCCAATTGATGATTTGGCCAAAGTAGACTATTCCTTGAATAGCTTTCCAGCAGTGTTACAACCATTCATTAACCTGGACTTGAAGGTAATTGCCTGTAGTGCTACTGGCTGAAATTGCTGTGGGGTTTAGTATTTGTACAACAAACATGATTGCTTTCTGGGACATTCAGACTTAGTATTTGAGAAGACTGATATTTCAGAGCACTGCTGCATTTGTTACTGTAATAACTTTTAACACTCCTGTTGTAAAATTAATTATTTTAAAGCCATATCTTTTTTAATGGCTGAGCTCTAGCAATTAGGGAGTAATAAAAGCTGAGTAAGCAGGTTAGAAAAATAAAAGGAAGGGAAAGGAGAGACAAAAGGTATTCAACTTCATCTTTCTCTGGCTGTTGATTAGTATCTGGGACTTCTTCAGTCAGCAAGGGGAAGATTTCTACACACTGCACTAACTAGACAAGGCTGCTGTCAGATGAGAAAGCAAGACTATAAAAGCAAGAATTAAACCTCTGGCACTTTGAGTGGGAAGACAGAAGACCCTTAAAAAGCATGAGAGCCTAAGGAGTGTTGCTGAGTTTGAAGACCTGAAAGTTTCTTTCCAATAAAGGAAAAAGCCTCCTTGTGTATTGAAACTGAAATCAGATCAGTGCCTAATTCTAGAATAATTTAATTGTCATTCTGTGTGAGGTGATTTGGGACATCAGGGAAATGAGAGGCAGGAACACAAAGGAACACTAATCCAACATCCATCCCTATAGTAGACCCTGGGCTCAGCATTCCAGCTCTGCAGCTTCTGTCAAGCTCTCCTGGGTATTGCACCAAATAGACTTAAAGCAAGGATTCAAGGTAGACTAAAGAGGTAATGCCATGGCTGCTTACAAGGCTCATGCCCACACTGTGTCATGGGGGAAAATATAAGCAAGTGACTGTTACATCCAGCAGGTGAGGATTGAATGGGAGGGTCATGGGCAAAGCAACTCAGCACTTTGTGTTTTGATAGTCTTCAAAAGGCCACAGAAAACTTGTACAGAGATGGGGAGGAGCTGAGAAAGCAAAGACACAAAAAATACATTTCAGATTAAATAGAAAGGGGGAATTAATAAAAGTGATGTAAAAAATCTTAATCTCCAGGTACATTCTCACTTCAGGTCAGTTTTACCTTTTCATTTCTTTTGGAAGCACTTGGAAACACTACATCTGCAAGCTCTGACTAGTATCTGGGTAGTGCAAAAGACAACATAGGTGTTTTTAGGATGGTCTGGCATAACTCTCTCATAGACATTCTTTTGACTGCCCAAGTCACCAGCTTGCTTCTAGGCAGAATAAGGTGCTGATTCTGGCCTAGAAAGTTTGGGTTTATGATCCATCTTGTAATTGAGACCATTGGATAGCTCTGGGTGGCAGTTCTCACATTCAAATTCCTCCAGATGGGGAAAAGAGAAAGCTTGTCAGTAAGGAGGAGCCTCAGTCACGCTCCTCATACAATAGGCAGGCCTTTGATTCAGAAGCTTTGTTTTCTGAAGTGGTAAACTGTCTGCAGTAGCTGGTCAGCATCTCAAAATACAGATCTCAGATGTTAGCTGTCAAGATGTCCAGTCTCTGGAACTTGTGTTCACCACCTGCTTGCAAGCAGCAAGGATGTAACACAAAGCCTATGTACTCCACCACCCTACACCAAACTGATAGCCTGAGCAGGGGGAAATGCAGCAGTATTCATTTTCTGCAGTAATTTAAAAGTCATCTTTTAATACTGGAGTTTTTTTGTGTTTTTTAATCTCTGACAATCACTTTCAGGGGGCAGTCTACCCATCTGGAAACCATACTGGCCCTTCCTATGTGGCAGCTCCCTTTGTTATCCCAGACCAAAGTGATTCCATGCTCTATCTTGCCTTCTCTGAGTATTTCTTTCAAACCTCCTCGTTCGCTTACTACACTGCTGGGGCCTTCAACATCACCATTGCAGAGGAGGTGAGTAGGATGCAGAGGGGCAAGACATCATGCAAGACAAGGCTTTGACCTGCCAGTCATCAGTACATGGCATAAGAGCTGCTAAGTCAGTAGATCAGAGACTCCAGGGTACTATGATGTTCTCTACAGGTGTTCAAGCCACAGGCAGGGTGCCTAGCTCCACTGAACAAAGTACCAAGTACTGGCAGCCTTATTACAAGGAAGGTTTTTGTAGACCTGAGGCACAGACTCTTCTGAGATGGACAAAGGTTCCACTCTGCAGAACTTAGCAGCTGCAGCAGCTGTTTTCTAAGGACTCTTTACAGGCTGGAAGTACTGTAGGGGCCAGGGAAACCAAGCATATGTCAGAGCACAATACCTGTGGCTTGCAGGCTAGCAGACTTGCCTGGAATGTCTCCAGAAGCTTCAATGAATCAAAAAATCTATAGATCACAGCCCTAATTATAATGATATTAAACATTTCCTTTCCCAGGAAATATTTTGGCATATATTGCTGGGAATCAGTTTTAACTCTTCTGAGTCCCTTAAGAATATTTATGAGAGGTACAAAACCAAAGATTCCTTGAAATGTCACTAATAATGTATTTAGAGAAAAAAACTATCATGGATGTCAGATCTGGTAAAATGATGTCTCACTTTCTTTTTCTTGTTGCTTTTTGTGTTGGTTTGGTTTGATTTGGTTTGGGTGTTGTGTTTTGTGTTTTGTCTCCAGACTTGCAGCTATTTTAATATCAGCAGGGAGATATTTGGAAGTATCATTCCTGAGGTGAGTATCTTTACTTCCACAAACTCTGACACCCACACCAGGTGGTTTCCTAACACACCTCACTGCTGGTGTGTCCTAAAGGCTTGTAGGGTCAGCAGGACTCTTGCACTACAGAAGTGGGCAAATGTACACCTCATAACAACAAAGCAAGTGGGACTTGTCACCTCCCACCCCAGATGAACTAAATGATTTGCAGTGTGACCAAATTTGAGCAATGACCTTTCACATCAGTCTTCACCCTGGGCATTGTGCCCAAGGTACAGCTGTTCCCACCAAAAACCAGCTCTAACCAGGAAAAAGCTTCCAGTGATGAGTCCTGCTTTGAGAGACTTGTGGGAGGGCCTCAGCTCAGAAATCTTCTCCTGCCCAAACCTGCCTAATGGTTTTTGCTCCACTGCTGGCCTGTGCCTGACTAGCAGACCTTACCTAAAGACCTAGGAAGGGACTATGTAAGGGCCACATGCAGGAAACTTTGCTAGCAGATGGGCAGGAAACACTACATCTATGGGAGAGACAAGGCAGATGCACAGGATTCCCATTTATTTGAGGCACAGAGGGTGAATATAACAGCACAGACAATGTAAGCATCACGAGGTTTTGCAGAAAGAATGAGAAGCCAAAACTGAGCACAAGAGACCCCAGCCCATGCCTAGGCTGAATGACCTTGAACTCGTGGTTTGAAGAACTTCACATTCTTGTTTGCTTCCCAGATGTCATTCAGCTCCTCCTTCAGAAATCTAAGAATGCTTCAGGGGCAGTCATCTCATGATCTTCTCTATAAGATGCCATGATTGTTGGTGCTCCTATTCCATCTCCTCAGTTCTAAGTAATGAACTTGGCAGGCTTATTCACTCTTCAGGCTATGGACAGAGTCTGCTCCTCTGCAGACAGTGCAGAGCAATAACCTGTCTCATGAGATGGATCAGTCTCAAAGTGAAGGACTCCTGAAATCTTTTATTGTGTGACTTAATATCATATTCATGTTCCATTCATTTCCTGTGTTTCATGTCTCTCAGAGACATACAGGAGAAATTCTATTCCTAGAGTGGGAGGAACTTACCACTGCGTTTCCAGTGTGCCCAAGCCTGGTAACTTCTCACCACAGGAAAACTGCTTCCTGCTTGCTTGACAATGTTAACAGCTGTCCATAGCCTCATCTTAAGGGGCTGCTTCAAAATGATTGCTTCAAGAATAAGCAAATGCAGTATGCTGATCTGGTTTATTCTGTCTGTTTTGGTCCTGGCACCTTACAGGTAGGAGAATATTCAGTTACACCTTACCCAGTAATGTTGAAGCTAATGGCTACTGAGATACCTATCATCAGCTTACAGCAAGGTTCCTTCACAGTGGAGATTCAGGGCTCCATGGAGGCACTTGCTGTTCTGCCAGACTCAACCACCCAGTCTTTGTTCACAATAAACATGGTAAGTTCACAATAAACGTGGTGACATTTAACTGTTTGATCATTCCTTCTGGTAAAACTCTGCACAAGAAACAAAGTGCCAGGTTTCTAGCACTTAAATGTGCAAATTCCTCTTAGTCACAGGTGGTGCCCATGTGGCCTCACAATCTACAGGACACTTTTATAGCAAAGAACATTTTCCAGTAGAAAATGCAGACATATAATGGCTCTGCTCTCTGGGATGACAGTTCTGTAGGCATGAATCATGCCTCTTGGCAACTCATTCATTTAACTGAAAATGCCTTTGATTAGGGAAATCTCATTACCCACATTGCAGCTCTTGTCAGTGCCACTCAGCAGACATTTACTGTATGAAGCCTGGCATGGGCCATGAGCTAGGGAGAAAGTTGCACCTACATGAAAGAGCTTCTGTGTGTAACTTGATAGTATTCCTGTATTTGTGACAAATACACAGCAAGAGTCCTTGGGGTTTTGGCTGGCAACTCCTGTTTCATTTCTTCTGCAGGCAGCCAACACCAGCATTGCTCCAAATATATTTGACCAGAAACTGATGGGATCACTGTGTTTGAACAGGTAACTCAAGGTGGGCTGGAAAGCATCTGCAGCCATTTGGAGTGTTAGACCTCCCAACATTAGCAGTTTAAGCACATGATTGGACAATGATAACTTAATGAATGTGTCTCTCTGGTGAGTTTTACTGCTAATCCTCTGTATGGCTGTACTTGTACAGTTCAGAGGACTCAGGAAGCTTTTCTGGAACAGCTGCCACGGTCCCCAAGGACTGTGGATTGCTGCAGGGCTTCTCTGCTCCTGACATTACTTACCCCTCTGATCTAGCTACATGAAGTGTTCAGGGCAGTTATGGTGACTGAATCATGTGAGAGCTTCTCTCATCCCTTTCCAGTGGGCAAGATGGAAGTGTTTTCTAGCACACCTGTGCCACTAGCAAAGTGCAAAGGGGTCAGTAAAGAATCTGGATTCCCTTACACTGACATTCTTGTAGCAGATTCCCCAGCTAAGGCACTGCAACTCCCAAGGGTCAGAAAGCTGGAAACCAGAGCCTTGGGTGTTTAGACATCTAACACATTGCATTTGTATAGAGAGAAGCTCTGTATACTTGGACTACACAGCTGGGAACTGAGACACTGCTTTCACAAAAGCCCTTTGGGTTAAGAATGTGCAGTTTCTCAGGGCACAGAGATGTGAGGAATTTGAGGATAGTGGTGTCAGCATTTTTTGCAGTGGCACTGAAAGAGTCACTAGAGTGTGCTGAAAGGTGGGGTGTTGGCACTGTGGAAACTCAGAACTTGTTTTGAATGCATTTGGATACTTAAGGTGTACTGGATAAGTGTGTGAATTTGGGAACAGAGACATTAGCAACACAGCCAGCAGCAGCAGCACCATACAATGAGCAGAATTTCTGTCCCTACTCAGGTCAGGCTGACATAAAAGCATTATGTAGATGTACCAAAATCCTTGCAAAATATCTGAGAGCCTGCAAGTCCTTGATGCTAGCCCTAGCACAGTAAATTGTCAGTAGGACACAGAGGGGAAAGTGTGCTTACCCTGCTGGCTACAGCCCTTCTAGCATACTCTTGCATGCATGCTCAGTGCTGCCCTACAAAAACCACCTCTCTATAAGGCTGTATGCATTGTGTAAGCTAGATGGCTTCCAAAACAAACATGTTTCCTAAGGCCTGGAGCTCTACAGCAGTGACTGCACATCACTAGAATAATGTGTGTTTACCCCATCTAATGACTCATCTTGTTTCACTTCCTTCCCTCAGGCTCCAGTTCTCCTTGGCCCACTCCACCGTTGGGTTTTTTGAGGTAAGTGGATAGTTCAAGCACATAGAAAATGCAGACCAGGACTATCAGCGATATCAAGGCCAAAGAGTAAGCAGCTACATTTTATTTGGATTTCTGTATCATTTGCCTTCATTCCTGAGTGGCTCTTTTCCTGTGTTCTATCAGCCACATCTCTGCTGTGGCCTTAAAACTATATCCTTTGGGGCACTGGCACAGGTTGCCCAGAGAGGTTGTGGCTGCTCCCTCCCTGGAGGTGTTCAAGGTCAGGTTGGAGGAGGCCTTGAGTGACCTGTGCTAGTGGGAGGTGTCCCTGCCTGTGGCAGGGGGGTGGAACTGGATGAGCCTTGAGGTCCCTTCCAACCTTACCATTCTGTGATTGAACTTAGTGCTCTGCAAATATGGTATTTTGTAGTTTCCCTCACTGATGCAGCATATTTCATCAGTAAGCAGAGAAATCCCTTGAACTGTAACAGCAAAATGCACAGCAGCAACCTGAACTGCAACAGCAGACAAATCAGTGTGCTAAGAGATCATACATAGGACCAAGGCAGAGGCACTCCATGTGGTGCAGTGGTTCTCATCACAGATGCTCAGAATTACAGCATGGAATGGGAGCCAAAATACTGGTCTCAGATGCCTAAAATAGTGTAGTTGTAGCCTTGCAGAGGAAAAACCTACCTGTGCAGAGAGTCATTTAATTCTGAGTATAATAAATGAGGTCTAAATAGCTAAGGTGAAAGGATTAAAACTGTTCTGGTCTTTGCTATTGTATCAAATTATCTCTCAATTAAAAGAAACAGACTGGTATTAATATTGTCCAAGCATGATCAGACTCACCTGCATTTTCACATCTTACATCATTCAAAAGACTTAAGATCCAAAGGTCACTTTATCTTCTGACTCTTCAGGGTCATATGAAAGCTGGAAGTTGAGCCTAGCTCCACCTGGGATCAGGGCATGACAGTTTCTGCTGCTATCAGGAAGTGATGGCTAACTTGGTTTTCTTGTCTGTGGCAGATCTCGCTTCTGGAGAACATCCTGTCTTACATTTTACAGACTGAAGTCATTCCATTAGCTAATGGTAAGGCTGTATTTCAATGCAGCAGCTGAAAGCTTCCAGCAGAGTGGGCTGTTCTAGGAATTCCAACCGACTGCTTAAGTTCCTATTAACTTAGATGAAAAATGACTGTGCTGGTTTGAGCTAATTGGAATATTTTAATAGAGAAAATTCTCTTACAGGCTGTGAAAGGAAAAACAGTGGTGATGTCTGCTTCACTCACAGGCTTGCTGAGATGTTTAGAAAAAGAAAACAAACAAAGATAAGGCAGTGGGTGTCTCAGGGCACAGCTTCTCGGGCTAGCAGCTTCTGGCTTCTCTGCCAATTAATTTCACTAACCACCTTTTCCTTCTAATCCCCCCTGGCCCATCCTCCAAACTTACCTTGCACGTAAGGCAAACCTTGGGGTAAGGTGTAGGGGTGGGGAGAAGGTGGAAGGGTGGCTGGGAGCCCCTCCTGGGGTCTCTGATTTCAGGGAGGGGAGTTGTGTGTCTGTATTACCTTTACCTTGTCTATGTCTGTAACTATTCCTGTATATAGTGTATGTCTCTGCTTGTACATTGTGCTGAGCTGTAAACAGAGCTTCATCTCTTAACTTCCAGCTCTGGCTGAGTTCTAGTCTGGGTCATTTTACAAGTGTGGGGGGCAGGGAACTGCCAAACCGTCACAATGACCATCAGCCAGTAAGCAGTGGAAGGGAGAGACTGATCTGTAAGAGCTCCTGTAACTCTGCCCTCTCACTGACACTGTTCTGTAAAAAGGGCTTGGAAACTCCTGTCTGCCTTTGCCTGACTCGAGGCAGCCCTGATGCCTCAGTGAGAACCATGTCTCCCTAGTCTGCACACCTGCCTGAGGCCACACTGTGTGAAATGTTAGACCAGCACAGGGCTCTTCCCTCTCATAAATCTTCCTTAAGGCTCTGGAGAGAGACATAGCTTTGTCCTAGCCCTCTGTGCTGGGATGAACTTTGCCTTCCTTAATTAATGGAGACAAATGGGAACAGGTTCTAACAAGGCCAGAGCTGTGTTAATCCCTGGGATCATTAGGGACAAATTGCTGAGTCTACAGTGTTCATGTAATGAAGGTGAAATGCTTTGGTTTGCAACACTGCCAGGAAAAAGCATCTGTAACTCTTCTTTAAATGGGCATTGGATCTACCTCTTGGAGCTGCTTGTGAAAGTTAATTTTTGTAAATGACCTAAAAACCTCTGCATAAACAGTGTTATCAAAGAGCAGGTGTTTAATCTTTCCACTGCATATCTAAATCATTATCTTTGTCCTTTTTTTAAGCTAAACTGTCAAAGGGATTCCCTCTTCCCAGTCTGGCCAGTATCACCCTGCTGAGACCTCACATTACAATTGTACAGGTGAGATTTGGACACTCACAGCAAAAAGTTATTCCTGCTTTTTTGCTAGGGATTTATTCACTTTCTGTCTGTACCAGAGACTTTCTGGATTCATGTGAGTTAAGCAGTAATAAGCTCTTTAAAATGGGTTTAAAATAAGATCTGTAATGATGTTAAAATCCTACTAGGAACAAGTTTATCTTTTTGGGGTTTTTTTTGAAGAAAGGCTATAACTGCATTAGACTCAGAACCATGGAGTGACCAAATGCACAGCTTGCTCAGCCTTTAAAGTTGCAATGACCTGTGAAAAGCTCAACGTTTCCTTCAAGTTTGTCTAGGCAAATCACTGGAACAGGTTGCCCAGGAAGGTGGTATAAGCCCCATCACGCCAGGCTGGATGGGGCTCTGAGCAACCTGATCTAGTGTGAGGTGTCCCTGCCCATGGCAGGAGGGATGGAGCTAGATGATCCTTGAGGTCCCTTCCAGCCCTGACAATTCTATGATTCTAAAATGTAGAAGCCAATTACATTTCTCCACTTATTTACCAACTTCTCAGTGGTTTTCAGCTTTGCATAGACAGTCTCAAATCTTTGTTTGTGGTTAGGCACAAAGCATAACTCAGGAAAATAAACACAGAGGAGGTGTTTTAATCTTTCATTGTACTCCACATACCTGGCAGCAGCCAGTTAGGCAGTCCCTACAAAATATAATTGGTTGGAAACTGCTTTCAGTGGCACCAGTTGCCAACAACCTTATAGGCAAATTACGAAGCATTTCAGTGGTTCTGTGGGGCCCATTCCCTACTTTGCTTTCTCTAATCAATCTTCTCATCAGTAAACAGGAATGAGAGAGGACACAGGAGAATTGCTATATTCTTTTAACATAACTAAGATTCCTATTTAAAAGGTAGTTCTATAGTGTCCACTTCTAGTCCCTTCTTATTGGCTATGGTCAACAGCAAAAGGAAGAAAGACAATTCTTCCCACTTACAACAGATAACCATAGTAGCCTGTGATGGGCTGCTTTCTAAAGGCTTATTGGTCTGTATGCACTGCAAGAAAAAACAAAAAGCAAACAAAAAAAACCCATCAAAAACAACAGAACAAAACCAATCAACCAAACCCACTTTTATTTTATAGTTCATAGCACTTCAGTGACTGCTTTTCTCTCCACAGGGGTACATGTTGATTTCTTCTGATATCCATTACAAACACTAAAGAGGAGAACATTTTGTTAAGCATGAACTTCACATCAATAATGCTCCTCTGAAGGATAAAATCTCTCTAGTTCTTCAGAAATGTGTGACCTGAACTCTGACAAGGGCAATGTCATTCTGGCTGGGGACAAGGGACAGTGTGGGGAGGCATAAGAAGCTGGGAGACAACAGCAGCTGTAAAATACTAGGCTGTATAATGGTAGTAACAAGCAGACCCAGAAGAGAACTTATGACATTCTTAATAAATAATTCTCAATAAATAATGCTTGGCATTATTTTTTTCACCTACCTGTGGCTAAAGGAAAATGTGTGTCTGTGTGTGCTTGGCATTATTTATTCTGGAGTTCAACTGATGCAAAAATGTTTTTAATCTTAATGCCTTTATTGAAATACAGTCTTCTCTATACACTTCCAGAAAGGTGCTGCAGTCTCAGAAAGAAAAGTACATTTTGGAAATGCTGCTAGGGAAGGCATGTCTGCTACTCTGTTTCTAATGTAATGATCTTAAATAATTCTCTTCTGAACATGATGCACTGAGGATGGAAGTGAGTCCTCCCCAGAACCAATCAGACTGCAAACTATCCCAGTTAGGAACCAAGATCTTAGCAGTATCTTAACTAAACATAAATCTTACCAAAGATGCCCTACTACTGATTGGATAGTCACTCTCCCCTGTCTATGGCTCTTCACATCCCTGTGTCTGTCATGTCTCCTGTTTATCATTGCTTAGCTAGGCTAGATACATTTAACTCCTTGAATGTTTCTGTGTAAGTCTTACAAATCTAATCTTTGTCAGTATTTCTCTGGATTGAAATACTTGCAGTACTTCTTTCTTCATTTTGGTTATGTTGTCTTACAGTCTTTTTTCCTTTCTCTCAACTTTTATTAGCTGGCAAATCTGAAGAGTTATGCAGAAGCATATGTCAGCCCTTGAATGCTTAGAATGCTTAGGTGGAGCTCTTTGCCCAAACCTAAATAGGAAACAAGCCTCCCAAACCAGTAGCAACAGAGGAGAGCATGCCATGCTTTGCTGTTCTGCTGCTTTTGTGAGGCTCAAACCCTGGAGCAAAGCCCCATCCCTCTGGCCCATACCACAGCCATCTCACTCTTCAACAGGAGCCCATTTCAACACAAAATTATACAGCAAAAGGCTGTTTTGCTCATGCTGAGAATTGAGGTGCAAACAACTTTTGCCCAAGTGCTGCAGCCGAGTGAGCTGCACCCATGTACCTGCAGGCGAGTGAGCTGCACCCATGTACCTGCAGGCGAGTGAGCTGCACCCATGTACCTGCAGCCGAGTGAGCTGCACCCATGTACCTGCAGCGGAGTGCTACCTAAATACCCTGCAGGCCAAAGCTCACTAGCCCTGCCCCAGGGGGACGGCACGCACGGACACACGTTTTCCTTTAGCCGCAGGTAAGTGAAAGAAAACACTTGTTCCTTTTGCAAAACCAGCTCAGAAGTGTGCAGTGTGAGGGAGGAGAGTGGCCAGGCCAAGCTTCCTCAACCCGGTGAGGTGCCAGCCTATGCTCGCCTTCACGCCCTCGCCTGACAGGTGCCCGCTACCTCTCCCGGCCTGCCCCAGCAGCTCCACTGCTGTGGGGGATGACCCTGCGGTCATCTTAACGAGACGAAACTGGGGTCTGCTCTACGCTGGGGACGGGACTCGACCCCGCATTTCCCCTAGGCTGGACCGTCTGCAGGCCTCACGTTGTCGAGTCCGGCTCGTCCTGAAGCAGGCGTGAGTGAGCGACAGGGCATAACAAGCCGGTTGGCTAAAGAGGGTCTCTGGCCACCCTGCACATGTCCCAGTCAGGCCGGACGCGCGGAACTGCCTACTGCAGCGCCTTGGTCGCGTAAACGCCGCTCCGCGGTAGGACGCCAGGGGGCGGTGGCAGCTGCCGGCTCCTACGGAAGATGTTTGACCCTAGGCGGTTCCCGTCCGCTCTCTGCGGGGCTGAGGCGTCATGACCCTCGGCGGCCGCCATCGATTCCTGCCGTCGGACGAGCGCTGGTTTCCGCCCTGACGCGGAGTTTGCGACCCGGACTGCCGCCACCATGAGCCGAAGCTACAATGATGAGCTGCAGTACCTGGACAAGATGGACAAGAATTGCTGGCGGATCAAGAAGGGCTTCGTGCCGAATATGCACGTGCGTAGTTGGGAGACTGAGGTCAACCAGGAGCCCCGTGGGTGGTCGGGTGGCGAGGGTCTGTCCATCTGAAGGGGGTAAGGGGGCGGCCCGGCGAGGCGCTGGCCGCAGCCCTGGCCAGGTCTGGTGCAGGCCGCCCTGACAGGTCTCCCCGCAGGTTGAAGGAGTTTTCTACGTGAACGACCCTTTGGAAAAGCTGATGTTCGAGGAGCTGCGCAATGCCTGCCGCGGTGGAGGTGCGTCCAGTGCAGGGGGAGTGGGTTAGGAGCCATCTGACCGAGAGAGTGTCCTCACACGCTCCTTGACGTAGTCTCTAAGCCCTTACTGAGCGCCCAGGTTCACACCACCCTGTCTGTGGGCCCCTACACGACCCAGCTAGTAGGCATGGAGAGGCAGTGAGCAGCAACTCATTCATTTTCTGCCTTGCCAGCCACTGTCACCTGGTGACCATTACAGGGCTGTTGCCGGCTGCTGTATCGTGTCCTCTGCCCAAATCAGAGATGGACAGTTACAGCCTTGCCAGCACCCCGTTGTGCCCTCTCTGAATACTTGCTTTCAGAATTTAGTAGAGGGTTGTAACTCAGGTGTGTCTGTTTTATGCAGCACAGGGCCGGATCCAGATCTGACGTCTGGGCTGGGATTCTGCTGTTACAACAGATTGCCCTACATTGGTATTAACACAGTAGAAGGTGGACTTAGACCTTATAACTAGATCATGCATAATGCCAGGCACTTGATACCAAGAATACTTGTTGATGACAGGCTTCTGAGTTGCCAGAGTTTTGAGGAACCTCTTCAGAAAGTGCTTCACTGTGGTTACCATAGTAAATTATCAGATTAATTACTTTTCTTTCCTCTCGCTTTTTCAGGTGCAGGTGGCTTTTTGCCTGCAATGAAACAGATTGGAAATGTGGCTGCATTGCCTGGCATTGTGCATGTGAGTAACTGTTCTGAAAGTTTGCTTTTCTGATCCTGTTTACCAGAGATTATTGCCTTACAAATGGGAGCTCTGTTGTGAGAGGGTATATAGACCAATATTCTTTCTGAGACAGGCTGTGTTAGGAGCCTGTTTCTGAGACAGGAGCACTTGCAAGGGTAGGTGATAAAACTAAGGTGTCAGAAAGGGAAGTATCCACTTACAATTAACTGCCTTTCTACTGAAGCTTTTGTAGCATTGCTTTCTGCTGTTTCAGTTTGCTTAAACCACCTTTCCCCTGTGCCTCATGCAGGCTGTTGGTTTTGAGTTGCCTCTGCTAACCTGAAGTGCTTGGGGAAGTGAGGAGAGTGCAGGGAGACCTATTGTTGTCTGCATTCACGTTGCTGCCCTAATGTTGGTAGTGAGCCTTCCTCTGCATTCAAACTCTTATCCCTTCCCTCATGCATTTTTGGAAGGGAAGCATCAGATACAATAATATGGGATGAAAACAGCAGCCTGGGTCACTTTTCAAGAAGTGCTAAGATGTGGACACAATCTCTTTCTTGTTCAATATTGCATACATTAATAAGTGACAAATAACAGAATTTTCTTTGTTCTTGGTGACAGAATTTCTGTCTAATTAAAGCATTGCATCATGCTGTTCAAATGCCTCAATGGTCAACCAAAAAAAAGGAGTAAGCTAGACTGATAACCATCTGAAATGGAAGTTTTGGCTCATAGGAGAGATCATCTGTCTATTCAAATCTTCCCATTTTACTTCCAAATAAAAGATTTCTTGGTTATGGGGAGGGGAGGCAGAAGGAGAACATAATCCCACTGCCAAGTATTGTTCTTTTTAATGTATGGTGACAGTTTAACTCATACTGAAAAGCTCCAGTTTCTGACAGCTTTCTGAGTGTTTGGGACTTCTATTTTTGTTGTTTGCTTGAATAGATTGTGGAGTGCCATTGGTGGTGTCCCAATATAAACTTGCCAGGCTAGATACACATTGGGCTTGCAAATCTGGGTGGAAGGATGCTCTTAGTTTCTTTAGATAGAAGTCGTAAGAAAAGGATCAATAAAAAGAATTCCTGTATACATTAAAATGATACAGCTCCTACCTTGTCCTGTCCTCTCAGGATATCATCCTAGAAGGATGACTTCTTTCTGCCTGCAGGGTGCAATCTTTGATCAAGGTTTGATGACACACCTGTGAAGTGAAAATGCTGACTCTTTTATGATTCCATTTCATAGCACTGAACTCTTCCCTTGTTACAATTACAGTGTTTAAATATTGCAGATGTCTCTAGGTGGAACTTAGGAGAGACAAATTCATCTTCCCTCTTACACCTCTGCTTTATGCTACTCATAAGTTATTACCTACATGCAAGGACTCTTGAATCCAAGAAAAACATTGGTTAGAATGCAATTTGAGATTGAGTTCCTACATTTAGGTGTTTTCAGCTGCTGATCTAGTCAGTGGAGCCAGGAGGGCTTCTCAGCTGACTATCTCATCCAGAAGCAAGCACCTAGTGGCTATAGGATCATAGAATGATCTAGTTTGGAAGGGACCTCTGAATATCATCTAGTCCAACCTCCTCTGCTGTAAGCAGGGGCATCCTCAACTACATCAGGTTGCCCAGAGCCCTGTCAAGCCTCACTTTGAATATCTCCAGGATATGTCTCCAACCACCTCACCAGGTGACCTATTCCAGTGTTGCACTACCCTCACAGTAAGGACTTGTTCCTAGTATCCACTCTAAAGCTGCTCTAGTTTGAAGCTGTTGCCCCTCCTCCTGTCACCACAGGCCTTTGTAAATAGTCTCTCTCCAGTAAACACTCTCTGCTTTCTTTGGCTGTCTATCCTGTAGCTGCAGGAGTTTAGATATTTACCTGAATCAGTGTATTCACTTCATCTATGTCTGAACACCCATTCTCTTTTAATACATTTGTTTGCAAATGTGGCAGCCACTGCCACAAGGCAAAGCATAACCAAGGTGACCCTGTGCAGCACAGAGTTTCACAGAACTTGTTAACATTTCCTTCATTCTCTTCCAGAGATCAATAGGCCTTCCAGATGTCCATTCTGGCTATGGGTTTGCCATTGGCAACATGGCTGCCTTTGATATGAATGACCCTGAAGCAGTGGTTTCACCAGGTAAGGAAGAGTGGCTTAACCAGCACTGAGAAATACCTGGGATGGCATAAAAATACTTTCTGAAGTGGCAGGTCTTTGCAGTACTTTATATACAGAATCAAAGCCAAAAAAACATGGCAATTATAGGTAGTTAAAAGGTGCTTAACTTGTGCACTCAAAATCTTTAGGGAGCAGGTGGTTAAACTGAAAATATCTCAACTGTAATGAGAATTGCCCTTGTGGTTTTGGCTTGAGTTTATAATACTCTGCTAGTTTTAAGGGAGAGCACAAGACTTTGAACTTTGTTTTTACTATGTTGATAAAGGACCAATGTTTTCCTTTGAACCATGTTTGAAAACATGTTTCCCACACTTTATTAAAAAAAAAAACCCACCTTAAAATGTGTCTTTTTAATGAACACTTGGGTCTTTATTTACTGGTGGTCTGGAGATGCTATTGCAGTTGTTGTGACACATGATACAGTTCATGTTTCCTTCAGGCAGTTGCAGTGTTCTTATTGACTCAAATGCAGTATCTCTTAGTCTGGCATCCCTGCTCTAACACCAATTAATGCAAGAACCTTCACCAGTACATGTGGCACAATTAGTCTTTCACATTAGACCCTACCCTGCAGTGTTTATTTAATACCTGAGTTAAACTAAACACTGAGCACTGAAGCTTAATATTCTCTGTAAGTACTGATCACTTGCCATTGCCACTAATGACCATTTATGCCAGTGAAGACCTCAAAAAGGACTTTCTTTCGAGTACATCTTGGCTCAGAGAGCCATGCTGATAGCTGGCTTTTCTTCTGGCTTCAGGCAGAACAAGAACTTCCTCTGTACTTTTCTGTGGACAGTGTATTTTATAGTTATGTCTCTTTGTCTACTTGCAACTTTGTAAGCACAGATCTCTGTAGGCGATTGTATAGCCTGCAGAGCATAGGCTCAAGACTGAAAAACTGTTTTTTCAAGAGCTTTCAAGTTTTTCTCTGCAAGACCACATATTTTTTCGTCTCAGACTCCAAGGCTTGGTGTAAATCTATTTATAATGAAGTTTAGTACACTTCTGTCCTGTGTGAGAAAGAAGGTGTGAGTTCACAGCAGTTCTCCCTGTCAGCAAAGACACGGATTCAAGATGGATATTCAGCAAGTGCTCACCAGTAGCACACACTCTCTTTACTAACTCCATGGCTTTTCTCCACATCTAGGTGGTGTGGGATTTGACATCAACTGTGGTGTCCGCTTACTGCGTACAAATTTGGATGAAAGTGATGTGCAGCCTGTGAAGGAGCAGCTTGCCCAGGCTATGTTTGACCACATTCCTGTTGGTGTTGGCTCCAAAGGTGTAATCCCCATGAATGCCAAGTAAGAGAGTGACTTTTTGTGCACATCACTGGATCTTTGTTTTGATGCAAGAGTCATCAGTGGGAGACTTTAAGAAAGGAAAAATAATTTCAAACCACTTTGCATACTTCCTGTGTATGTGCTTCACCAGAAGGACTAGCATAGTCATCAGTGCACAAAGTCAACCATTTAAACCCTGAAATAACCAAAAATTCTGGGAAGGTTCTTTGTTCTGACAGAAAACCTCCTTGAATGTAAAGGTATTTTTTTTGAAAGGGATGAGAGAGAAAAACACATTTTCCACACAAGGAAGAGGAAAAAGTAATGACCCATCCAAAGGGAATATATTTGTAGAGCCTGATGTTCATGTTGTATTAAGAAACTGGAATCATTATGATCAGCCTCCAACTCCCCTAACAATTCCAGTTTCTTAATCAAGGAATGATTTAGGTTGGGTGGTTTCTCTTGGCCATCCTGTCCAACGCCTCACAGGAAGCAGGTAGGTCTAGCAGCAGAGTTAGATCAGGTTCTCATGGCCATATCCAATGGTGTTTTAAGTATATCCAAGGATAACCACCTTACGTAGTTGCATGATAATTGCAGGGATTTGGAAGAGGCACTGGAGATGGGTGTGGACTGGTCTCTCCGGGAAGGCTATGCCTGGGCAGAGGACAAGGAGCACTGTGAGGAGTACGGAAGAATGCTGCAGGCTGACCCCAATAAGGTCTCCTCGAGAGCAAAGAAGAGAGGCCTGCCTCAGGTAATTACCTGTCAGGAGTGCTGTGATTGTTCCCACAGCTCCATTTACCCATGTTCCCATAGCTTTCCCCAAGGCTGCCTCGCTGGCATTGTGTGATTGGTGTGTTGTGATTGGCAGCTGGGCACCCTGGGAGCAGGAAATCATTACGCTGAGATCCAGGTTGTGGATGACATTTACAACGAGTACGCTGCCAGGAAGATGGGCATCGACCACAAAGGGCAGGTGTGCGTGATGATCCACAGTGGCAGCAGAGGTCTGGGCCACCAGGTTGCCACAGGTATGGTCTGACTGCTGTAGATACCTGGAGTGAAGCAGACTCCTCAGTTTGCTCTTGTCGTGGGCAGTAAACTGCAGACCAGAAAGCATTTCTTGTGGAGCCTGTTCTGAGTTCCCTTGACAAGGCTTGCCTTGGGTTTTGTCTACTCAAGCTCACAGCAATGGTAACTTTAAAACCAGTGGGTTAAATGTCTTTGTTCATGCAAAGTATTGACCTTGCTATTACTCATCTGCACAATGGTATCCTGAGAGATGGCAGACTTGTGCTAGAACATGGGAAATTTCAATTAGGTACTAAAATTTTCATGTGATTTTTAGCCACTAAAGTGTTCAAATGCTGTAAGAGGTTGTTTTGAGAGGCTCTAGAAACAGCATCCTTGGAGGTATTCAAAACCTAACTGAATCAGACCCCATCACTGCATTGAGCAAGTGATAGGATTACACAACTTCCAAAAGTCCCTTCCAAACCAAATACTGTTCTGTGATCATAGAGTACAGAGATTTTCACTGAATCCTCTAGCGGCAGGCCTGTCTTTGTATGTATTTGCTTAGGACAGTGAGTCCATAATCTCTGGTGTAACAGAGGCAGGCATTCCTGCAGCAGGAAAAGGAAAGGCTCTGTTCTTGGGTCACAAAAAGGGTTTTACATCTGCTTTTGTTATTTTGAGCCCAAGCGAGGTGCTCGCAGTGTTAGAATTTATCGCTAGATTGAACTGCTTTTGTCTAAGCAGAGAATACCTTTGAGTCTTCTCAGAGTACTTGAGGCTCTTTTCCTTCTTAAAGCAGTGTTAGGGAATGTTGTCTGCAAACAAGTGATGCTCTTCTGCCACTTGCTCGCTTTTGCATTTGAGAAGAAGCCATGGGTTCGACCCTTGGGCTGATGTGTTCAGTTTTGGAACACAAACTGTAGCCCACCGTGGTAATCTCACAGGCTGAAACAACCCAGAGAGCTGACTTAGACTTGCCTTTGCTTCCCAGATGCTTTGGTGGCTATGGAAAAAGCTATGAAGCGAGACAAAATCATAGTGAACGATCGGCAGCTGGCGTGCGCCAGGATCGCCTCCGCAGAGGGCCAGGACTATCTGAAGGGCATGGCAGCCGCGGGGAACTACGCCTGGGTCAACCGCTCTTCTATGACCTTCCTAACGAGACAGGTACACGTGGAGCTGCCTCTGCACACCTGTTGGCACACATCTGCTTTGTCACAGAACAGCTGCAGCATTTAACAGAGTTCTCATCTTTGTGCTTCTCAAGCCTTGTTTTCTGGAGAGGCTGACACAAAGCTGCAGTTGTGCCAATCCAGCTAAAACCTCTCAGCGTCACTGGATTTGTGAAAGTGCCTTGAACTGGAAGAAGGGGATACAAGAAAATTGTTCTTATGCTGCTGAAGCCATCTTTTGAAGGTTGCAAGAATTTGTCTGGCTAATACCTGGTTGAATTCCAGTGCTAAAACTGCCACTGAGCAGATAAACAACCTAGGCTGCCCAGTCCTGCCACACTCAGCACTGTTGTTTGTATTCAGTTCTGTTGTGGCTAAGAAATTTCAGTCTATCTGCCGTGCCCAGTGCCTAGGTCACTGACTTGCCAGTAAGAAACACTTTCAAGTAGATTTGTTGCTTTTGATTCCTAAAAAGATTCTAAATCTTCCACAGGTACACAGCAGTTTTCTTCTTGTATTTCAAGTGCTGGTTTGCTTTCTTTTCAGGCCTTTGCCAAAGTCTTCAACACAACCCCAGATGACCTTGATATGCATGTTATCTATGATGTGTCTCACAACATTGCCAAAGTGGAGCAGCATGTGGTGGATGGAAAGGAACGCACTCTGCTGGTGCACAGAAAGGGATCAACCAGGGCCTTCCCTCCACACCATCCTCTTATTGCTGTTGATTATCAAGTAAGTTTAGCTGCCTGAGAAGGAAGTCAGAAGAGAGTTCTGGATGAATTGAGCAGTGTTAGGGTCTCTAACAGAAGGACAGATGCTGTGAGTTATTTTTTTTGGCTGACAGCACTGGAAACCTAGTGGGATGGTGAGACTCTGATTTTCTGTGTGTTCAGTGTAGGACACTGAGCTCTTCCTTCTGCTCCACACCCACAGTGGTTCTAAGATCACAAAAGGAAGGAAACGTTTCATACTTAGGGCAGGCTTCAGTGTTTGCCTTGTCTGTCTGTGTTGGACACAAGTCTTTAGATCTGCTGCTCTGCATCTTTCAGTGCAGTCAGTTCTCCAGAATTCTTGATACCAGACACCTGAGGCAAACAGGGATTGCTCCGAGAGAATGGAAACATGACCTCATTTTCTGGAGGTGTGGTTCCTCTCAGGCTTTTATTAAGAATAAGTTCTTTAGGCTTTTTGTAGATGAATTAATAGTTTCTTGCATCCACAGCTGACTGGACAGCCTGTTTTGATCGGCGGGACTATGGGCACCTGTAGCTATGTTCTTACTGGCACAGAGCAAGGCATGACTGAGACCTTTGGAACTACCTGCCATGGAGCTGTAAGTCAGAAAGTCATTTCAGGAAGGGCTGTAATGGGACTGTCATCCAGAGGGTTGTTCCAGGTTGTCTAGCATATGATTCATCTGTTGGTTGTACAAGTAGAGAGCAGCCTTGCCCCAGTAATCCATCCTCTGTGTCCCTTACTGAGCAGTTTTAACTACTGCAGAAGATTTAGGGGATGCTCTTTTATACAGAGTGAGAGTTAGGGTGAAGATGTGCAGAATGAACTCCTTTTACCAAATTTTGCTATCTTTGAGCTAACAAGAAAGCTTAACTCTGCTGAGACTCTCCATCAGTACTTAGAAGATGTTACTTTGTGTGTGAGACAAGAATGATAAATGGCTTCCAGCAGAACTCTTGACTCCTGAACACTGACAAGTGGTTTGGGTAAAAACACATTTGTAGCCTTACACACTGTGTAAATGAACTTTCCTAACCATCAGACCATAGCAGAGTTTGCAGGAGCCCATCACCTCAAGTCTAAATTCATTTCCTGTTTTCTGGATTACTGTAGTTTGTGCCCTCAGCCATTCTATGATTGCTTATCATGTAGTAATGTTTTTCTCTTAATATAAAACAGTTCCAGTTTTCCAAACAGCTGCAGAAGATAGGACTAACAAAACTGTAGTTTGTGCCCTCAGCCATTCTATGATTGCTTATCATGTAGTAATGTTTTTCTCTTAATATAAAACAGTTCCAGTTTTCCAAACAGCTGCAGAAGATAGGACTAACAAAACTTCTCTCTAGGGTCGTGCACTGTCTCGAGCCAAATCTCGACGCAACTTGGACTTCCAGGATGTGCTGGACAAGCTGGCTGACATGGGCATTGCCATCCGTGTTGCTTCTCCCAAACTGGTCATGGAAGAAGTGAGTTGAATACATTAGTATGTGGGAGGGAAAAGGGGGCCTTGCTTTTTGGTTGAATGACCCTCTTTGCAGTGCTAGGTGGTCAGTAGTGTACTGTAAATATACAGCCTGTGCGATTCACAGCAGTGCTACCCAGTGCAGTCTTCAGTCTTCCCAGTCCCTAAAACCTTGCTGAAAGGGCACATGTCTGTTTGACAGGTTTGGGGGTATGTTGTTTTTTTTCTGCTTCTGCCTAGTGATGGGGATCAAACCTGGAAAATCTTTGTGAGCATCACAAAAGTAGTTATGTTTTATGGATTCTCTTCTAAAGCTCGGAGAGCATCATTTAAAATTTACTGTACAGTGTAGCTGTCGTGGAGATTATTAGCAGTGTATGAGAATCATAGAATCAACCAGGTTGGAAGAGACCTCCAAGATCATCCAGTCCAACCTATCGCCAGCCTCATCCAGTCAACTAGACCATGACACTAAGTGCCTCATCCAGTCTTTTCTTGAACGCCTCCAGGGGCAGTGACTCCACCTCTTTTAAGATAAATTTCTGTATTTGCTCTAGGAGAGAGCTCTAAATGGCTGGATGTGATGGTTTGGGAGTTACCCACCCCCCCACTCTATAAAAAGCACCCAGACTAGACTCAGCCAGCTGGAAGTTAAAGAATTAAGCTCT
>VWYK01064655.1:0-22097 GCA_013399775.1 Semnornis frantzii | reverse complement strand
CTTGTTTTCATACATCTCAGCAAGCCTATGAGTGCAGCAGACATCACCATTGTTTGCTTTTCACAGCCTATAATTTTTAATTAAAATATATTCCAATTAGCCTCAAACCAGCACACTAGAAAACTTAAAATATATGACTTCCAGTTCCTCTATATTAACACAATATAATGTCTTTTCTGTTCCCAGCCTCCCTCTTAGTTAATGTTAATCATTTGGAACTATGCTGTTATGGGTGTTGGTACGAACACGTTGATCCCATTAAAGGCTCTTCAAGAGCAGCTTCCTTATCAGAATGCTGGAGGGGGAATCCCTAAAGTTAAGCTCTAAGAAGCAGTGAAAGTAAATCTCAAAGGCAGTCTTGAAGGAGGAAATTGGAGTCACTTTGTGCCAGACAGTGAGGCTTGGTGTTCTCACATGCTGGTGGACTACAGGGAAAACTGAACCAAAACAGCAAGTGTTTTATCTGAAATACAGCAAAAAGTTACTTGGAAAGCCAAGTCATAGATTTCTTAGATGCATAAGTTGGCTAGATTCTCAATATATTTGCCTGCTTCTGCACCCCCAATTTATAGGATTCTATTTTTGCAAAGAGAAGGGATATCAAAAGCCTGCATGTGACAGCCTATGCCTTTGGGTTTATAGTTTTGTTTTGTTTTTCTCTTTTCCCCCTCCAGGCTCCAGAGTCTTACAAGAATGTGACAGATGTGGTTAACACCTGCCATGCAGCTGGCATCAGCAAGAAAGCCATTAAGTTGAGACCAATTGCTGTTATAAAAGGCTAGAACTGGAAGGCAGCAGAAATGCACCATCATCTTCAGGCCTTACACAAAACTGACTAGAACCATCATCTTCCCTCACCTCTTGGACTCTGTAGGATGCTCAGATGTCACATCTTTGTTCTGGAAACACAACAGCTGAGGAAAACCCTGCTGTTAACACCTCATAGGCATAATTAATGCCCCACCACTCCTTGTTGTATGCTGTTATTTTCTTGTGAGAAAAGGGCAAAGAAATTAGTAAGTCTTGGTTTTTACATGCAGCTCCTTCCCATTTGTCTGATGATTCCACAGGCAGGACTTAGTGACAGCTCAGCAAGTCTCAGTTGCTGTGCTGCAAGACCACCTCCATCAGCAAAGATGATGTATGAATGAGATTTGCTGTCCCCACACCTGAGTGCCTGCAGTTCTTTTGCATATGGAAGTACACTGAGAGGCAGGAGATAGTGCTTCTGTTTGCAGAGCCCTTTGTGCATAGTCTATAATGCTGTATGTGTTCTGGCATTCAGGTAAGAAATCTGGACTTGGGAGTAGTGTCCTGTTTGGGTTGAGAGGGACTAGGTAGGCTTGAGGCACAGTCCTCCCCTCTTGCCCATCCTCTCCTGTTTAACACAGCACTTGGTGTACTTGGCTCAGTGCAAGCAGGTGTGCACAGAAATGCTGGTGGGACTGAGCATATTGCCTTGAGAGGTTTTGTTTGCCCAAGAAAAGTAGTGACTTAAAGATGTGCTAATCCAACGTTTTGCAAAGTCCTAAGCACGTTAAAGTTGGATTGCATAATGCCTGCTGCCTGTCCTGCAGCTCTGATTTCAGCAGGTCCAGTTGCAGGGTCAGGCCCAGTACTGTGTGACTTCTGATGTTTCTTTTACATCCTTTAACCAAGACTGGAGGAGAAGCTGACCATCTCCACTAGATTGTTTTGAGGATTACAAATAAAACAGGAAGATGGGCATTGCACCATGTCTGTGTCACGTTTATTCTGTGGGTCGATTGTGTTGTCCACCTTCAAGTACACCTCTGAGCTTGAAAGCCATCACGTTTTGTGACTTCAGATGCTGGATCTTGCAAGGAGGTGTGCAGATGGCAGAATTTCTGGTAGGGTACGAGAAGGACAATGCTGTCGTCTCAGCTTGGCTATGAGGAGAGTATGGGAGCTACAGATTGTCTTTCTGAGGGCCTGCTGGGTTCGCCTCAGCGCATAGGAGGTGGAGCTTGCCTGCAGTGCGGACGCCAGAGGGCAGCCGGAGGAAAATGAAATCTCGAAGCAGGAGTGCAGCCCTGCCGAAGAAAGGAGCAGATAGTGATTGATGGACTCCAGTGCCTTCTGATGAAACAGGCCTTTAAGTTTAGGATCTTAGCTGAAACCTGTTGATCTCAGGAGGCATAGTGGCACTTCACTGACTTGACTGCTTTGTGCTTTGATTTCTTAAGTTCAAATACTGGATTTGCTGCAGGTTTGGAAGCAGCACTATGCAGTAATAGTCACTGGTGTGAGTCCTCATGATTGACTTTACAGACAGTGTCTTTTTTCTCCCTGCTTGTTCCAGTGGAGTTTTTCCAGATTGCCATCTCTGAGGTCTGAGACACAGTTGCTGAATTTAAAACAAAAAATCACTTAGGAATGTGAATTAGCCTCCAGTGACTGAAAGACAAATTGTTGGTCTCAAATATTCTACAGAAGTGGATGTTCTGTGCAGAAGTTTTTGTCTATAAATATTTCAGACTCTCTGATGTGGAATGCTAGGGAACCCTTAAAATATTCATAATTGAAAATAAGCATTTCTCAAAACAAAGTTAACTGTTGCTGTTGAGAGACAGACTTGAGTTTTTCACAGCAAGCAGAACTCCTGTTCAGTGGAATCCATCCATGTGTATGCCGTAAGTCATCTGACCATCAGTGTTCATGCACTGGTGTGCAAGAAGTGCTGTCAGTTCTGGTTTCCTCTTGCAAAGCTAGTACTGAGACTGAGGTTATATGTTATGCTGTATGGAGAACAGTGCTGCTTTCCTAACCAGCTAAAAAGGTAAGAGTGAAAAACATAGCTCCCAGCTCTTTGAATTAGAAAAACATCCAGGTTTAAGCAAATCTGTCTCTTTTCTCCAACTAGGGCTGCCCACTAGCTCTTCTTCCCTTTCCCCTCCTCTCCCATCTGTTCTCCCCTCTCAAACCAGGCACAGAAGTGGTGCCTTGGAGGTGCCAGAGTAGCAACAAAGAAACAAGACAAAAGGGCCCTGAGGAGCCCTGACAAGGAGCTGTGCTCCATGCTACAGAGGAAAAGAAGCAACTTCTGGGAGTCTAGAAGGCTTCTTCCTCCTAGATGTGGGGCACAAGGACCACCTTTGTGGAGCACAAGCAGCAGGCACCTGGCCAGAACAGCTCATGAGTGGCCTGCCAAGAGGCCATGCTGTAGAGAGAGACTAAACCATCCTAGGGGGAAAAAGCCTCCCCACACCTGCAGCAGAGCCTTCCTCCATGAGTCAAGGAACCATGATCCTGTTATTTGCTCAAAATGCCAGGGGAATTCTACCTCCAAAAGCACTTTCTAAAGGACACAAACTGCTCAAGGTACAAATGGGAACAGGATTTTATATTATGGGAAAGAACCACCCCATGTACCAGTGTAGGCTGGGGACTGATCTGTTGGAGAGCAGTGTAGGGGAAAGAGACCTGGGGATCCCGGTGCACAGAAGGATGACCAGGAGCCAGCAATGTGCCCTTGTGGCCAAGAAGCCCAATGGCATCCTGGGCTGTATTTGAAAGGGTGTTGAGAGAGGTCCTCGCCCTCCACTCTGCCTTGCTGAGGATGCATCTGGAATACTGTGTCCAGTTCTGGACCCCTCAGTTCAAGAAGGACCCAGGGGGCTTGTGGATGTTCCCTCTCTGGAGGTGTCAAGGCCAGGTTGGATGAGGCCTTGAGTGACCTGTGCTAGTGGGAGGTGTCCCTGCCTATGGCAGGAGGTTGGAACTGGATGATCCTTGAGGTCCCTTCCAACCTAAATCACTCTATGACCTCAGGGAACTGCTTGAAAGAGTCCATGGAAGAGACACAGAGATGATTAAGGGAGTGAAACACCTGCCTTATGAGGAAAGCAGAGGAACCTGAGTGTCTTCAGCTTGGAGAAGAGAAGACTGAGGGGTGACCTCATACATGTTGATAAAGATCTAATGGATGCTTGTCAAGGGAGATGGAGCCAGGCTCTTCTCAATGATAACCAATGACAGGGCAAGGGGCAATGGGTGCCAGCTGGAGCATAGGAGGTTCCACATTAACATAAGGAAAATCTTTTTCACTGTGAGGGTGAGAGAGCACTGGAACAGGCTGCCCAAAGAGGTAGTGGAGTCTCCTTCTTTGGAGACATTCAAAACCTGCTTGGATGCATTCTCGTGTGAGCAGCTCTAGGTGGTCCTGGTCTGGCAGGGGGGTTGGACTAGATGATCATTCGAGGGCCCTTCCAACCCCTAACATTCTGTGATCTCTGGTGGGGGCTTCAATGGCACCTTCCTTCTTTCTGTGCTCACAGGACTTGCTACATGGCCTGGTGCTGCGCAGCGACAGCAAGCTGGGCCAGTGCTTCATCTCTTGCACCTAACTGAACACTCGTGGTGTGCTCAGGGGCTTCTGCAGGTGTGGTTCCTGTCACTGTCGGCACAGCATTAAATAGCAGACAGAAAAGCATTCAGGTTTACGTTGCTGATGGGTGCTCTTTCATTAAGTCCTCTAAATGCAACCTCGCGCTGGGAAGTGCAATTTGCTGGTGTGAAGTGTGAGGTAGCAGGGGCAGCACTAAACTGCTGGGCTGTGTGAGACCCCTCCAGGAAGGCAGCCTCCCCACAGAGCGTTTCATTTGTCAAAACAGAAGGAAGACTTGGAGTGCAGCTGATGGCCTCCTCTTTGAATAGGTTAAACTTTGTGTGCTCCAGGGCTCTCAACTCTCCTAAAGCAGCCTCCTGCAAGGGAAACTGGGACCCAGCAAGATACATATTTGCAGTGCTATCTGCCACGGCTTACTTGTGCTGTATCGCACATCCCACTCCTTGGGAGCCTGGTGTCTAACCTGTTTACCACCATCCTAAGTCCTGGGAGGGTTTTTTTTTGCCTCTTCTCTAACTTTCCTCTCCCTGCTTCCTCCTCCGCTGGTGGTCCCAGGCTGGTGTTCTGGCCCAGGAGGATCTCTGACACATCTCTGGCGCAGGCACCCCCACCCTCTCCTCCGCTGTCCTTTGTTCCTCTCAAACATAAACACACTTAACTGGCCTCTTCTCTTCTCCCTCCCCCCGCCAGCCTTCAAAGCGATCAGACAAAGCAATATCCCTCCCGCCGCGTGTGCCAACACGCTCCCTCGCTTGCAGAAGGAAGGCTGCGGTTAAGCAAAGGGCCCTGACTGTACCTGACATTAGCTTTGCTCTCTTGAGCCCTGTCCTAGGGCAAGGGATTTTCATCACCAGCGCCTCCGGTTTTCTGTCTGATGACAGCGAGAGGCGTATGGTAGAAAAGCAGGAGCTCGGCAGCCGCCCAGCCAGGGCAACGCTGGGCGCAGGTGCTTCATCCTCTGCACTGTGGGAGGGAGGGGAAGATGGTAACCTGGCACCTGCAAAACACCCATAATTAGGTGGTTTCTGGTGGTGTGGTTTGCTTTGCTTTAGTTGCAGTACACAACAGGAGGATAGGGGTCGTTCAGTGCAGCGAGGGGAGTGCTGAAAGTGAGATGGGAGAGGGCGCAGAAAAGCCCTCAGGCAGATAAACAACTTGTCCTGCTCAGGCACCAAGCAATCCCCAGCCTGAGACGCTGCCGCTCCTGGCTTTTGTGGTGCTGAGCACATCCCCGGCTTACTGCACTCTTGCTCCCAAATCCCAGGAGACTGCTTTGGTCCACTTTGTGTATAAAATTTAGAAACCAAAATAACCACTAGTCTTAATTGCAGAGATTAGGTCTAGGAAAGGGAAACAGAGTCACCTGACAGCACTTAATCTGACATTTACTAGCTTAGCAGAAGACATGCAGAGGCTGAGCTGCCCTCACATCGTGAGGTGTTTGAATCAGCCTTTTGTGATGAAGTCTGTTACTAAAGAGAGGTGCCAGGGGTAGCCTGGTTTGCTGTACCCCCCCATTCCTCCACCCTAGCTGAACTACAGACATCACCCTGCTGTCTGCTTAGGCTCAGCTCTGCCTTGCAGGTGGATGGAAGTGGGGAAAATATTTTCCTCCTTTCTTTCCTCCCTCGTTGCCTGATGAAACTGAGGCCAGCTGTGCCTCATGCTGGAGAGATGCAGTGGGAGCCCAGGCTCTTTCCCTCCCTGTTCTTAGCCCCAGCAAGCCTGCATGTGTTGGGAAGTCAAGAAGTTTGGGCTTTCTGCGCTTCCCTCTGAGGTGTGAGCCCAAATAACCTGTTCCCATGCCAAGTGTCAGGAAGGGAAGAAGAAATAGTTGGGGAGGGGGCCCCCCAGGCACCCAAGGGGAGGGAAGGGTGCAGCTCCTTCAGGGGAAGATGTGGCAGTGGGGGTGTGTGTGTGATAAGGTCCAAGCCCTGATGTGTTAGAGCAGCATCTTATTACCTGAATCAATTAAGTGGTAGGAGATTGTCAACCTGAGCACCCTGGCAGGGAAGAGCCACCCAGGGAGAACAGCAGCCTGCCAGCAGATGTGAATACACACACTTGAGGACAAGACATTAGGGTTTTATGACAAAATTAAAAGGGGAAAGGGAAATGAAAAGCAAGCTAATAGAGTACTTGAAATGATGGAAGAGGATCTGGATCTTTGAACCCTGCCTATCCTGCAGTGTATGAGAGATTGCAGACCTTAGCCTTAACTTCTCTGTGTCAGCACAAGCATCCAAGTGTGCTTCTATCCCCACAGTGTTGCCCTTCAGTGCCCATGGCAGAGGGAAGGATATAGACCAGCTACCAAAACCTGCCTAGACCCTGTGACAAGTACCCCACTGTGACAAGCAGCTCTGAGCCCTTCAGGTTGCAGCAATCAGTCTTCAGATACCAGCATTGTGCTTTGTTTCTGGTTTGGTCCTCAGGTAAGGTTATACTGACAAAACCCAATCACACTCCCTAACTTTTTACAGTTCTAAGCAGAAGGGAAAGGTGGGTTTCCTGGCTGGAGGAATGCCTTACTGATAAATCACTTGGTTACAAAGTCTTTGGCTTTTAAGAACTGTAACCTGTTTGTGCTTACAATCTCCTTGGGGGGAAAAAAAAAAGCAAACTGGTCGTTTTACTTTTGACTGCTGCTTATTATTGTTGGGATATAAATTTGTGGCATTCACACACAAGTTCTCAAGCTTTAACATCATAGGTAGGCTGATCAGTTCACTGTTGCTCTGCCAAACCCTTAACCACTTCTTGGACAAGGAAGAAAAAAGTAGGACTGTAAATTATTTTTTTTTCCCTCGAGAGTATTTATACTGTAGCTGTTGCTAAAGGGATTTTCTCCATTCACCTCTGATAGTGCTTTTTATCAGTCAGATTCAGAAAGGATTGTGTTGAGCACTTCCTTCTCCATTTTGGTTTTGGGGTTTTTGTGTGTGTTTGTTGGGGGTGTTTTGTTTTGTTTTTAGTGTTTTGGGTATTTTCTTCTCCATTTGGAGTATTTGTATATTTTGAGTCTAGCCCAGAAAAGATTTTGTCCACCTCCCTCCTGACATAAACCTCTATATGTCTGCAGGGCTGAACTCATCTGTGATGAGGAATGTGAGCTCTAGGGCAGAGGGGAAACTTCTTCACCGGTGGAAACCTCTTTGCCCAGCCCATGATGCCCACAGAGTTGCACTGGCAGGAGGGTAACTTTGGGTGCAGACCAGGCAGTACAGGCAGCACTGTGTGCACTCCTCCCTGGGCAGCCCCAGTGGGCACTTCCATGGAACAGAATCCCCCCCACTATGGAAGAGGTCTCGGGGGGGGATTGCAGTGCCCATAGGGCAGCCAGCTGGGCCTCAGAGGGACAAGCATAGAGGGAGACCCTTGCTCACAGGCATGCTGCATGCATGCATACATACTGCACTGGAGAGGCCTTGCTCCTCCTATACCTGCCTCAGACTCAGGGCTTCGGGCAACCTGGGCAAGGCCTCCACTAATCCCTTAGTTCAGGAGACATGCAGGCTTCTGGCTGCTCCTGCCAGACCCCTCAAGCTCTTCCTTTAATGGTCAGCGGATGACACAGAAGTTTTATCTTGATTAGAAACACGAAGCTTGTTTGTGAGACAAATACTTGTTTCCTTGTCTCTCGGGCAGGAATTCAAACTATTTGATGATTATCAATAGCAGCCAAGAGCACCACTGATGTCTTCTTCCTCCCTGTTCCTCTGGCAGAAAGTGAATCCTCTGTCACAGACTCATCCCTGGAGAGAAAAGGTCAGTGTAAGGCTGAGGCCTTGGGATACATCTCCAGAGACAGCTTTCAGTGCTCTTATCCATCACAGCCTTGTCCAGCCTGTGCCAAGTCACTTTGTTTTCTTACACCTTGATGTCCTGTCTGCAAATGATGATAAAAATCACTTCATTTGGTCTCACTTTTTGTTGGTCACTTCTATCTAAACACCAAGATCTGATTCAGGGATCATCCCCTCTGTGTTCTGAGGACAGAGGACCTAGAATTGTGTGAAGTGCTTAACATGCCTCTCGTTCCAGCTCCATGTGTTCATGTGCTAAGGGGCAGAGGTTGAAAGAGCATCTTGGTGCTCAAGGGGATGTTTGGGTCCCAGTGTCTCCAACACAAAGGTGAAGACACAGCCTCTAATTCCCCACATACAGAGCCCCACTGAGTGGCTCCATCTAGATGCAGCTGGACTTCTTTCTACGAGAGGAGATGACAGCATGGGAGCAGGCTAAAGCTGGCAAAGGAGTGAGACATAGACAAGAAGTGCTGGGGGGCAACCTGGGAGGCCAGAATTGCTCTCTGCAACCTGAAATCACCTCATGCAATGCCCAGGAGCTGACCAATCTGCTGAGGAAAGGAAGTGCCCTGCTGAGCACCCAGGCTGTGCTGCTGCCAGAAAAAACAGTGGTGAGGAAAGTAGCTCCACAAAGGCAATACTGGAGCTCAAAACTGAGTTAGTCTTAATATTAATGCACATTGCAGAGGCAGGGAAGTCTTCCAGGCATCTTCTCAACACAACTCTACAAGGCTGTCTCAGCAGGGACCAGTGTCACTCGGAGCAGGATATTTAGGAAAAGGGGCTAGGAGAGTGGACAGTCCTGTAGGCTTTGAATCCTCCTTTACCTAGACTCTGGACATGTTCTGGGTGTGAAGCAAGTTACAAAGTTTTCTGACATCCTCAGTTGTGTAGACAGCCAGCAAATGCTCTTGGAAGGCTTCTCTTGAATGTCCCAGTGTCAGGCCAGAATTACCCTGACTCGTAAGGGTAATGTCTAGTGTGGAGGAGTGGTGGCTGGGCTGGGTGCTGAGGTGCAAAACCATAATCTGATGCAATAAAGAGGTATGCACTGTACAAGAAAATAATCTGGTGGCAGCTTCTGGACAGCTCCAGTTCCCACTGAACAAAGGGATTAAAAACTGTGCAAAAGGCAACCTCAAGCAGAGAGGTTTCCACCAGTGGCCAAAACCAGCTCCCTCTGGTTATTCTTCCACTAGAGGCAATTCTCCAGGGCAAGCTGGGGTGCCATAGGGTGGGTTTCCTCCAGAAGATTTTGGGTTTGCTGCTGAAACATATTTTACTCATTTAGACTTCACATCAAATTTATCAGGGGCTTTGGCTGGGAAGGTGCAGAAGGAGGGTGGTCTGGGGAAAGGGACAGCGTTTGACTGAAGTTTTCATCCAGAAACATTTAAGGAGAGTGTGTCAACATGCAGGGGTTTGTTTCACTTTACTTTGCAAAGGACTTAAAAAACCCCCAGAGATTAACCCAAAATGTCACACTTTGGGGAAGAAAACACTTAAGGGAGGCCTTTGGATCCAGCAGAATGAAACAAACCAAAACCCTTGTGGATCAACTAGAAATTATTTTCTTCTTCAGCTACTTGTGTTTGCCAGGGAAATGATAAATTAACATTGCACCATAAGGAGTGAGAAGAGCCCCAGGGCCTCCCTAGCTGCCATGCAAGGGCAAGAAGCCACATCTGCCCTCTCTGCAGCACACAGGGCCCTTTGCACCAGTTTCCCATTAGCCCTGCCCTTGCTGCCTGCATCCACCTTCCTCCTGGCATGGCCCAGCCTTCATGGCAGCACCCTGGATGAAAGGCTGGATTCTGTTTGTTTTGTGTTCAACCCACCTTTCACAAAGTCCAGCAGACTCACCTTCCTCCTCTCCATCTTTGGTGACTCAGCCAAAGAATTTTAATCTCCGTGGTCTGTCTGTAGTTGTAAAATACAATACCAATGGAGTTGGGCTTGTTTAACCTGAAGCCATTGAAAAGGTTGTCAGAAGACATTGATACACACTACCGAGAGGGGAATAAAAGTGCTGCTGCTGGGGAGGATTTGACTGGAGACAGCACTTCAAATGGAAATTTCCCTGTTTGAAGTGGATATGTTTTTCATCTCTGTGCCTTTCATTTCTTTTACTGCCGGAGCGTGCACTTGCAGGGGCTGTTTGCAGAAGGATTAGCTCCTCTTGTCTGCAGGTTTCTACCACCAGGCTGCAGGTGCTCTCACCACTCATGGGAGCCCTGGAGAAACGGTGTCTTGAGGTGAAGGTGCTCAGGTAGCCCAGCTTGGGAATCACCTTAGCCCCTGTCCTGTTGCAGCCCACACCTGCAAGCCAGGAGGCCTCCACATCTGACCAGCACTGGACCCTGGGGATCTGCTCAAGTAAACACTGTGTGTATCCTAGGTACTTCAAATCAAATCCAAATTCAGCTTCCCCTTCCTTTAAAGACATCTGAAGCCTAAAAGAAGCAGATCAAACATGTAAATGTGAACTGAGATTAATTATACATTTGCAACTGGAAGGGGGGGGAAGCCATTAATAGTTGTCTGCATTAACCATGCCCGCGGGGGTATCTCTTTGTCTTTGCATGCAATGATACTTCAGGAGATACTAGGTCTGGTTCCACCAGATCTCTGGAAAAGCCTCAGAGGCTTGGGAAACTCTGCAAATGCGTTTCAGCAGGAGGCAGACAAGGAGAAGGGAAGTGTCGGCACCGCTTCCTCTGAGCCCTGGAACAGCCTTTGTTGAGTGGCTGGAGGCTACTTCTCGGCTCCTGAATTTCAAACAGACATAATTATCACTTGGATAGGGTTCAGGACTTGGAGGGAGTTGCCAGATCTTTCATGAGGGGGTGGGTTTGTCCCACTGAATCTAGGATAAAAAAAGAAAGAAAGGAGGGATAGGATTTAACCATGTAGGAATTGTCCCACGTTCATAGTGTGTCAGGTAGCACATACACCTAGTGCTGCCCTATAGCCTGGCTTGCACTTTCCCTTTGGAGCACCTGCAAGGTAACATCTTTATATGCATTACCTGGCTGAAACAAAGAGGTGCTGGCAATTTCCCTACAAAGCCTACTCTCCAAAGAGCTCCATCCCAAATAGTCTCAGGAAAAAATACAAAATTACATCTGATTCTCCCTCAATCTCACTGACTCTCCAAAGCCTTCAAGCTTTTTCAGTCTGCCTGACTTCTTGGGGAAAAAGAAACAACCTGAAACTGTAAATGTGCTCTCAGTGCAACATTGCCAGTATGACTGTCTGGGTGAAACCTTGGGCATCCTTTCCCAACATGTCCACAGGCATCTCTTCTAACTCAGTCTAAACTCCTCTTCACCAATTCTTACTGCCCAGCTACTCTCTGCAAATGCTTGGCCCACATGATGTGCCACACAATCTGTGCTGCAGTAATCCTCACTCTGCCAGACCACCTTCTGCCCAGCCACAGCTTCTGATACCCAGCACTGCACAGACACAAAACCTTTATTAGATGTTGTGCCCTACAGAGGGCTACGAGGATGCTGAGGGGACTGGAGCACTGCCTTATGAAGAGAGGCTGAGGGACCTGGGACTTTTTAGTCTGGAGAAGACTCAGAGAGGATTTAATAAATGTTCATAAATATCTGAGGGCTGGGGATCAGGAGGGGTGGGACAGGCTCTGCTCACTGCTCCGTGGGATAGGACAAGGAGCAATGGATGGAAGCTGCAGCACAGGAGGTTCCAGCACAACACAAGGGGGATCTTCTTTACTGTAAGGGTCACAGAGCACTGGAACAGGCTCCCCAGAGAGGTTGCGAAGTCTCCTTCTGTGGAGACTTTCAAGGCCTGTCTGGATGTGTTCCTGTGTGATCTGAGCTAGATTGTATGGTCCTGCTCTGGCAGGGGGGTTGGACTGGATGATCTCTTTGGGTCTCTGCCCCTGATATCCTGTGATCCTGTGATTACTGGGTGATGAAATGACCTAAACTGTGACTTTTTCACCAAAGGCACAAATGTGAAAGGTGCTCTTTTAGACAATGACCTCACTACAACTCCAGTAAAGTTTGCAGAAAATAACCAATGATAAGAAAGGTTTGCCAAAAATACTTTTTTTTTTTTCATGTTCAAATACAACGTTGGGGTTTTTTTTAATCATAAAGCCAACATATTTAGTTTCTCTCTGAAAACACTGTCCACTGCTACTACAGAGTAATTCAGCCACTGCATGGCTGCTGTTTTTCTTGCCTTTCAACACAAACTCCCCCAGCACACACAGATACAACTCACTGCCCTGGTGAAACTTGCTTTTAGCACAAATTGAACCAGCTGTTAACTGAATAAGCTTCTCAGACTGAGTACTATAAACAACATTTAATAACCTTATGCTTTATGGGCTTGTTAATGTAAATGGAGCTCTTGAAGCTTTCCTAGTGCTGCAAAACGCAAAGCTACAGAGCATGCTGCACATAAACAGAGGCAAATGCCTCACATTTGTACATTCTGTCACGTTGTAGGTACTCAGCTTTGATCTGTCTTAACAGGAACCTCGGGGTGTGCCAATGCTGCTCGCAAGGGGCTTTGGGCCTGCAAGGCAGAGGTGCAGCATCACCCAGCTGTTGGGAGCATATTGCTGTGGCAGAGGCACTGAGGGAGGCAGCAGTGGGACCAGGCAGGGCTTTTCATGGCTTTTGCCTGATTTCAGCACTGGTTTGCATTAGTCAGCAGTAGGGTGCCAGTGGCATGACAGACAGACAGATTCCTTTGTCCCTGCCACCCTCACTACGCTTGTAATACACAGGAACAGCCCAGCACAACATAGAGTAGAACAGAATACAACCCAATACAGGACAATACAAGAGATGCAGATGCAATACCAGAGCTGGGTAACGTGCAAGGGCAGAGTTATCTGTAAGCACAGGGGACCCAGGTGCTTGCATTCATACAGGGAACAAGCAGCCCAGTGAGCTCCAGTCGTGGCTCCAACCCAGCACTGGTAAAGCTGTACAGGGGCAGTTCAGTGACACTCTCCAGAGAGATGGGGCAAGATCTACTGAAGTTCCCAGCACACAGGCTAGAGGAGGGCCATGCTGTTGTTGAAGCAGAGGGAAAACCCAGGCTGAAGTAATCTGGCTTTACCACTCAGCTCCTGACAGCAGGTGGGCTGAGCGCTGTAATCATCCCTGCCACTCTGCAGCTAGAGCACAGCCTGCTTACAACTGCTCAGCACTTTGATAACAAACGTGCTTGGAGGCATTTTGCAATAATGAGCAAGAAAAGACAAACAAGAAGGGATGGCAGGCAGATAAACATGGTGTGTCTGGAGTTTGGGCAGGCAGAGGGACGTCAGCCATTTTGCACGGCGGCTGGTGGCAAAATCACATTGCTGCTGCTCTTTGGATGGGGCTTGGGCTTTTTGAAGTTTAATTTACATTTTGCTTATTAAGCAGATCCTTGCCTGTCTTCTGCCCAGCTGCTGCAAGGCATGCCCAGAGGTCTTAGACAGTGTGACCAGCAGAGAAACGTTAGCAAGAAAGGATGATAAATCAGGCTGGTTCACAAAGTCAGTGCTTTCCCTTTTCCCTGTGATGCCCAGCACAGCATCCCCATGGCTTCCAGCAACATTTGTGACTCCCAGCTTGGAGGATGGAGGAAGGCAATGGTGAAGCTCTTTAACTAAGAGAGTCCTTCTGTGCTTGGCTTTTGCCTAGAGTCCTCATCCCAGGTTTCATTGTGATGCCGGGCTCCTTTTTCACCACTATTCAGTTTTGCTCCTTCAGAATTAAGATCCATCTTTGTAGTTCAGTCCCTGCCGTGGAAGGCTAATTAGGCCTATTAGACGTCCTGGCTTGCCCCACCTTTCTGTTGATGGGGGAAGCAAGGTTGGGAGGAAAACAAAGGCTTGGGCCATTATGTGCCCTCCCAAAGTGCTAAGAGGGGACTCACAGGTGTTTAGGTACTCGTTAGTATCTTGCCCAAGTAAGGGTAAGCAAGACCTGGTTTCACCTAATATGGTCAGTTGGGCAAATGCTATTCTGACTGCTGAATCGCTGTGGCCAAAGGAGCCTTTGCACTCGAGCCAATAATATAAATTGAGCTAAGATGCAAGCAGTTGTGCTGCTGCCTCTGCCTCGTGTAGCTGCCTCACTGTGTGCTGCTCGGATCTGCATTCTGCTCTGCTCAGACAGCCTGCTCTGCCTCTCTGCTCTCAGCTTGGACATGTTCTGTTCTGCCTCTTGCTTCAGACCAGCTCGGCCCTGATGTTTTGGGCTTGAACTACCTGGAAACCAAAGTGCCTCAAGTTTACCAGAAGACATTAAGTGCCTCATGACGTGCTAAGAAGTGCCACTGACATTGTGCTCTCTGCACATCTGCAAGAGATCTGCCTGCGCCTCTGCAAACCTTCATGCCAAGAGGAACCCAGATCAGGTCAGAGATTGCTTCTTTCCCAGCACCCTGTACAGCCTGGGAAGATCTAGAAGCCTCTCAATGGCTATAAAGATGCTGAGCAGTTCCAACAGTGCTGCAAAGGAGCCAGGGACTATCTCTGAATTCTTCTCCACTGCTATGAGCAGAACAAACTTTCCCTAGGGCTCCGGGCTGCCTATTGATAAGTGGGGCAAAGCCATTTTGAGGCTAAACCTTTCCAAATTTCCATTTTTTTTAAATTAATGAAGTTCCCATAAGCATCCTTGTAAAGATTTTCCCAACCAAATTAGAGCCCAAATTTAACTAGTTTGTGGGTGGGGCTTTTTGGAAATAAAATAACTACATATTTTATAATTCCTGCCTCATTAATTGTCCCAACTAAATCAGTCCCAGCCTGTCCCACCTCTCATTTCTGCTTCTGGACAGAGACAGCAGATGCAACTGATCATGGCCAAGCTTGTGAGTGGTGCCTGAAGCCAGCAAAGCCTCAAGAGGCAAAGCTGAGACCTCTTTAGAGAAGCATCCCTCATGGCACTCCTGGGGTAAAAATGTAAAGCCAGGCCCCAGCAGTGGGAAGGGAGGTGGGGGATGAGGCAGGACCACTCCTCCATCCCAGTGTAGGAGAATAAATATGTCAGGGGAAGGAGGAAAGCACTTAAACTGGTGGAAAATAGCTGCACTGGCTGGTGGTAGGGCCAGGATTGAACTTGTGCCTCTCTCCAGCCCTTCTTATGATTCCCTCCAAGTCCTGCTCTGTAAGAGTTGCTGCTCTGCTTGCTCTCGTTACTGTTTCTGCTCTGCAAGATCTCACAGTGCTTTTACATCTCCACAAGGTTTGCCTGCAAATATCTTTATGTCTTTGGGGTGCTTTGGTGGTTGTTTGTTTGGGTTGCTTTGCTTTGGTGTGTGTTTTTCAGGAATGAATCCTCTCCAAAGGTGTTGTATCTAATTTGTTCCTCTCTCTCTTGCTTCAGCCATGCAGCTGATGTGGTATCGAGCAGTGTGCCACACTTCAAACCCATTTTGTTTTCTCCCTCCCTTCTGTCATCCTTCCTCCTTTCCCCATGCATAAACACCACACATCCTCCTGTGTTTGTACATCTGGTTTATTTCATTTATACATGGCAGTTTATGATCAGTTTCATTCATTGAGCACCAGTGAGCTTCAACACCTCCACATGAGTGTTCCCCTGGGATAAACCCTCTGCAGCTGAGCCTGAGAGTCCTTTGGTGCGTCTTAAATTTAAAAAGCTACATCTAGAGAACAGCCTAATTATAGCATAATGCTGGCAGTAAAGCAGATACATAAAAAGATGGGAAAATTCCATTTATTTGTAACTACTTGTTCTCTTTGTGATCTCAGTGCAGATGGAAGAGATCGGTTAGCATTCAGTGCCAAAACCTGACAGCCCTGGAATACAAAAATCTACTTTATATGCCCAGAACCACACCACATTAAATAAAATCCTGGGGACAAGCAAGGTGCTTTGTGAGCAGCACAGCAAGTATAGCTTGGCTTGCATTTGTGTTGTATGCTCCCAGGCTTCACTGCCCACTACCTTCCCCACATTTTCGCCTCCTCAACCTTTCACAGCCTCTTCATTTAGCTTCTCCCTCCCAAATCCAAAAGTCCTTCAGAATACTCATGTTTTCTTCCCCTGACCCCAGCAGAACAGGGCAGAGGTAGTATGTTCCATCAATGCAAAGCACATATGCCTGCTGATAGCTGGCTGGTGCCTGTGGGCTGACTAGCTGTCAAGCTGAAAAGACAATCTACATTGCCTTTCCCCTTTGTAGGGACTGTCTTTGCCATGTCTTTCTACTCTGATGCCACCAGCATTCAGGAACTGTGTAGGAACTTCACACCTTTGAGACCTCTGTCTCCAGTCATATCCGAAGTGAGCTGAAGGGTCTCCAAAATTTTCCAGGAAGAAATTGTCAGAGAGATGCATGGAATACTAAACTTCTTTTAGCCTGGCTAAAAAACATGATCCATACCAATATATATTTTTCCATAGGTCCATGGTAACATAAGCTTTACTCTCAGTGCTTCAGTAAATGCAGGACCATTCCTAAATGACAGCAAGCCCCACATGATTTGCTCTAAAACCTTTTGGAGGAGAGTGAGGGAATTCAAAATGAAATATAGGCTTGCTGGCTGCTCCCCACCCGTGTAACACATATTTGCAGGTATTGGCCCCCTCAGACATAGTGAGAGGTAGTGGTGGTAATAAGTCAGAGTCTTCAGCCACCCAGCTTCACAGATGGGTGTTTTGACCTTGAAAATTCCCCTCAGTTTACATGAATACATGAAATTATGACTGAAGGTGGCTAAAGGGCAGATGTACTGGCTGGTGGTTTTGTGTCTGCCCCAGAGGCTGAGGCCTCCAGCAATTGAGTGGCACAGGAACCAGGCTCAGCATGAAGCACCAGAGCTCATTGCCCAGAGTGATAAGCCTAGAGCTGGCCTCCTAACCTCTGACCAACCTCTACTTTGAAGAAGGGGGGGGGAAAAAAAAAAAAAAGAGAAATTCAGCTTGGACTTTGAGGCTCTCTTCCCATGGGGATTGGCTGAAAATCAGTCAAAGGTTCAGAGCTTTTGGAGATAGGATGTCTCACAGAGCACAGTTTAAGCTTTATTTCCATCAGAAAGCAGACAGGGGAAAAAGCCTTACAGGCTGTGTCTTGGATTTGTAAGGTGCAAGTCTGCATGCAGCTCCTGGTCTCCCCAGCAAAAGCACAGTGCCAGAGCTCTGCTCCAGGGCTGGATCATGGGTACCCTGGCATTCCCATCTCTCACACATGCAGCTACTCTGTTTCTTAGGAAAGATGGTTCTTGTCTAAGCTGTGACAAACACATTTAAACCAATTGAACCAGCCTTTTCCTGTGCTTTTCCTCTGAGGAGTACCAAATAAACCCAGTCTCTGCACGTACTCATTCTACCCATTCCTGATTTGAGTTTTCATTGTTGCTCACTTCATTTTTCAACTGCAGTTTGCTACTGGGGAAAGGATTTTTCTTCCAAGGCTGTGTGTACCTCACTGCCAGGCTAGGGCTCTGAATCTCACCAGCAGCCCTGTCCTGTGAACTATCCACACCCTCCCTATACTCAGACAGCTGCCACAGTGCATGCTGAGGCCATGGAGGGACAGGTTCTAACAGGCTGATAACCAAGCACAGGTGTGACACCAGGTGACTTTCATACAGAGCTTTATCCAGTAAGGAAAGCTCAGCCGACTTCAGTGACAGACTTGCTCCTTTAAAGCCCTTGTGGTAAGCTGCTTTGTCTTTTCTCAGACCTGCTTTTTGGCTTGGCTTTGCAAATGAGAATTTTTTGAGTGATACCAGAGCTCAAGGCAATTGAAATGTGAATGCTGAAACAGGCCCTGTTGAATCCCACTCTTAGAGAGCTGTAACTCCCATCTCACTGCCTATCTCTCTTTCCAGAGTGAAGCTACAGCTCTCCTCCCATTCTGCCATCATCTGCCTCTCCAGAACCTTGCTGCCACAGCTGGCTGATGGATCTGCAGCCTACCAGGTAACTGATCAGTCACAGACTATGCAATGTGAATAGAATGGGTAGGGGAAAGGACATTCTGATGACAGAAAGAGGTGGCCCTTTCACTCCAGAAAAACACTACCAGCTTCTTGCACAGCACACTAAATTAACATACTGGTTTCTAGTGAGTTTCCAGGGTCTTGACTCAGGGTAGCTGTGTCATAACATTTTCAGCCAGCTCTGGGACATCTTCTGAGCAGTGCCACTTGTCAGACTGGTGTAAGATCTAAACAAATGAACTTGTCAGTCTGTGTTCACCACACCAGTCTGACCTATCTCTGTATTTGATCCACCACTGACTATATGGAGATCCACTGAGGTATAGAAAGACAGATCTACCTCTAGAAACACTTTCCCTCTTCTAGTTTGTTCTTCCAACAAGGACAACTTGGAGACCTAACCCTTTGCTCTGTATGTGGACATATTCACAGTGCAGTAGAAAGAATGTATAAAATTCCTGTGGGAAGTGAGTGAGCATTTATGGCAATTTTTATCTACAGGCACACCTTCAGGTTGATGGAGGATGTTGCTCATCCTGTGTTTACAGAGCTGTCAGACCTTGTGGAAGAGCTGGGTACAGCAGCTCCCCATTTGTCCAGAAGAGATTTAGCTCTTACTATGTAGCCTGCACTTTGAGACTTGCTAGTGCTGAGCACCTGCTGAAGTTGTATGCACTTAGAATTCATTTTGGAGTGACTTAGGACTCTGATCAGCTGTTGTGATTCACCTCAGCTACCTTCAGCAGGGCTTTCCTACTGGTGCCGCTTGAGAGTTTCTCTTCAAAATCTTTTGGATTTTGTTTTGTCTCTTTCCCAAGTATGCTGGTGACAAATGTTTTTAAAGATTCTTTATTTTTGTGGGGGCTTTCCCTGTTCATTTATTCCAGTGACATAAATTTGCCCTGATTGCTTTATTGTCAGAACATGACTTTTCTATAGTGCCTTCTCATTTTCTTTGGCCACGTTATTGACACTGGGTAATATAACATGAAAGGAGTGTGGATGGGCTTTTACAAAGAAATCAGGCAAACAGCTATTAGAGGATTAAGAGAAGTCTCATGGCCAGGATTACACATCTGCAAAATGCTGATAATATCAAGGAGCAAATGGATTTGTAATTTAATGAGAGAAGAGGGAAGACTTTAGATGTGTTGGGTTTTCGCATTTGATAGAAAGGTTAAAGTGTCTGCATTTGGTGCGCAGGAGTTTGACAAAACTTTAGCATGGCTGCCTGCAGATATGAGTGTTCAGCTTTCTTGTAAATAGAAATTGCAACACATGGAGAGAATTCTTCTGGTCAATGTTTTTATTAAAACTTTAATTCTCACAGTGACAAGTTGGGATCATTGTCTCCTTTCAGTCAGAAAATGATACACTTTGGAAGCGTTGAAGAAAACTCTTGTCTAGACAGAAACAGCTTAAGAAAGCTTTTGAAATGTAGCATTCACTATAAACCTCTCCTGATGCCTATAGGAAGCACCAATTCACATTTTGGAAATCTTGAGCTGTTTTCTACTTCCTTGTGCTAAAAGTGTGCAAGAGGTTTGCACTACAACAGGAACTATGACAACTAAAAATGTCCAGCTTCCCTAAGGAGAGTGGTTCAACTACTGACAGGTTTGTCCCACAGAAAGAATTCCTTTTTATTCCAGAAAATAATTTTCTTTTAAAATTAAATTAAGCTGCACATGACATTCTGGTTTCTGTATCTTCAGCATTGAGGTTGGGTTTGGAGGTATTTTAAGGCCATCTCCAAAGCTGTTAAAGATGTACAATACGAAATAAAAGTAGCTATAGCTTTATTAAAATGTAGACTTTGAACCAGTCTCCTTGATTTGAGACCCAGAGGCCTTTTCCAGAATATTATTTCACAAAAATGATGTTTGGTTCTGATTATACAGTATTAAGTATGTGCAAAAACCAAAGCAGTCTCATCTGTGCAGTCTGGGGAGGGACTATTGGCAAGGGCTTGCAATGCCAGGACAAGGGGCAATGGGTTTGAAGTGGCAGAGGGGAGATTGAAAGTGGATGTTAGGAGGAAGTTGTTTGCAGTGAGGGTGGTGAGACACTGGCACAGGTTGCCCAGGGAGGTTGTGGCTGCTCCCTGCCTGGAGGTGTTCAAGGCCAGGTTGGAGGAGGCCTTGAGTGCCCTGTGCTAGTGGGAGGTGTCCCTGCCTATGGCAGGGGGTTAGAACTGGATGATCCTTGAGGTCCCTTCCAACCTTACCATTCTATGATCTAGACATGCAGCAGATCAGCCTGCATCTCACATGGGAAGAGACAGCCTACAGTGGCAATGGCCAAGCACAGGCCCAGGTGTGATGCTCTCCACTCAGACTCCTATTGAGGAACACCTCATGTGAGACGAAGGTGAAACAGAGCAGAGCCACAAGCTAGCCCACTTCTCCAGCCAGCCTGACTAGCTGATTGTGGAGAAGGTGGTAGGCTACATCATCTCTCTAGGATTTGAAAGCCAGAGGACTATGACTCCTGGATATATCTCTGCATGAGTCAAGCCTCTGTGATAAGCATCTAAGAGAAACATTTATTTGGGGCGGTATCTGCTGTGTCCTGCCCAGGAAGTAATGTTCATTCTGGTAGTTTTTATTTGTAGCTGCTCAGTTTGATTTGGCTGTCTATTGTTGTTACATGTATACACACTGCTTCTCATTTTCAGTGTGCTTTACAAACTCTGTGTTTCACAGAATCCATCTCATCTGCTCTGAGGATGTGTATGTTTTTCAGAGCTAACAGAGATCTGATCTCTGCTTTGAAGGGGAAGTACAGTTCAGGCTTACTGACAGTTACCAGCAGCACTACCTTGTTTCCAGAAATGTCAAAACCGAGGCAGAGAGAGAGGCTGAATCTCTTGTCAGAGACTAGAAAGGAAAGGGGAAAGAAACAACCAAACAAAATGTTCAAAATACTGGATCCTAATCAGACATTCAGGACCTTGCCCTCCTCCTTTTTCTTCAATACCAAATGCACACACTGAGAAATGAGAGCTCTGGCTCTGGATCTGAACTGTCCAGGTAACCAGACCTCTACTCCTTGGGTCTGGGATGCAGACCCTGCAAAAGTAACAGCCCTCAGAAAAACAAACCAGTCAGCAGAAAAGGAAGCAGGCCACCACAAAAAGAATAAAGAATGAAGCCTGAGACTGCTCATGGACACAATAGCTAAAAGTCTACAAATGTGCAGAGGACTCTGCTAGAAATCAGTATTTCTATATCCAGGAATTTTGACTAGACTCCCACAGCACAAAGCTGCTCCTTATCCAGAATTAAAGATCTAGGTTAAAAATGTAGCTTTGTAGCTAAAAGTTCATATTTACTTTCTAGCCATTCTCTTAATGCTCTCCTGCAAACAATGCTGTCTCATTTGTTATCAATCAAAAGGGGAAAAAAAGCCCTCACAGCCAGGATTAATTTGTTGTTTTATTTAAATGAAGTTTATGGACACATTTTGAGGTATTTGATCAGCACTTGTTCTTATTTAGACACAAGTATTTTTTCAGGTGTTCTGTCAGCATGATATGAAGGAAAGACAGAAAGATACAAAACCATTTCACCAACATGAAGCCAAAAAATCAAAGGTTTGAGAGGTTTATGAGAAGCATATGGGTAAAAAGGAGTCCACTCCATATTCAGAATGGGGTTTAAGCACCCAGCTAAATGTTACTGAAATCTGGCCTTGGAGAAAGGAAGATTTTCAAGCAATTTCAAGGTGAAATTTCATTTTAAGTAGACATAGCCTAAATTAAAAGTGCTCTATAGATTTTGAGATATTAACTTTAAATGGTGTATTCTTTGAAAAAGTAATAATCTAAACAAAGGGACAAATACATTTTCATGCAGATGTAAACTGATATACTCAATGTCACCCTCTTTGTACACACCAGTACCTAACCACTACAGGAATGTATTTCTAAGCATATAATCTTTGACCTGTCAAATATTCA
>VWYK01064654.1:0-14038 GCA_013399775.1 Semnornis frantzii | reverse complement strand
TTTTTTTCCCCCCCTTGTGGATTAGGACAGAGATTTTGTGCAGAGATTTTTGTGAGTGAAGTCCTGCTCTGGCAGCTGAATATTTCTGTCCATTGTAAACATCTCTTTAATAAGCTCCATGATTACAGCAGCTGCTTAGCTTCCATTAAGCATGTAGTGCATTGAGTGAGGAATGGTACATTCTGGAAAGCACAGGTGCAAGATTCCATGATTTTGATGTCTGTGTTGTAGAATGTATTTACTGTGGTAGCATTAGATGTATTGGTAAGTCATTGCCTGGTGCTATTGTAGCTGCTAAGCATTGAGACAGGAGCCAGTTTAGTACTTTGTGCAGAACAGAACCATCCAAAAGAAAAATGCAAACTAATTTATAATCTTTTGTACTAAGTAGCATTCTGTTTATTCATCATCTGTTCTGGTCACAATTTAAACAGTCATCCTGCACTGATGGAGAATTTTGACTTCAGGTTGCAGTAACTTGTGAGTTTGTGTGCTCAGGTGATGCTTACATTTGTTTTCACAGATCACTCTTGTCCAGCTCCTTAATGTTTTATTAGCTGATCTTTGCCTTTTCTTCCAGGATTGATTTTGGTAATGTGGCACTCTAAGCTAATAAATCTATTGCCAGTTAAGTACCAAAACTCTTGAGTTTACTTAGGCAAATGAACTGCTGCACTGCAGATGCAAGGCAGCTGCAGATCCTGTGTAATTGGTAGTTGCTGGTATATTCTCTTCTGGTTTATTGATAAAACTAATCATAAAAAGGAAAATCTGTTTCTCATGTTAGAAAGGTCTATTTACGTGTCAGTGCAGTCTCTTGTATATGGGATGGTGAAACCCAGGCCCATAATTAGTGTTCAGCACTGTTGACAATTAAAGTAATCTATTTAGATGATCTATTGAATAGTTAAGGCTATTAAGCTTTATTTTAGGTTGTCTTACTGGAGCTTCAAAATACATTTAAGGCAAGTACATTTTCCAGAAAAGGCATTTAGGCATGATTTGAAGGTTCAGAGTAGTGAATCCCATCTTCCTTTGTGATTCATCATTGTTGTGAAAAGAACATTGCATTTCCCATTGAGAAACACAACACGGTGAATTTCAAGTCCTGTGGTTCACCTCTCGCCTCTCCGCTGCCTGCTACCAAGTCTCTGTACGACGTTATTGTGAGTTTTGGTTTTAGTACTTGAACAAAACGCTTTGATTTACAGGTCGAAAAGTACATGAGATCCTGAAATCCTCCAGTGCTGTCCAGAGGTAGGCCTTGAATACAAAAGAGATGTAGCTGAATTTGAGAGTGAATAACCTTTTGAAAAAGTATAGAGGTTTTTGAAAGAGAAAAAGAAGCATCATTGATCATTGCTAGTGCTTGGACTGATTTTCAAAGTCACCTGTGCTTAGTGCAGCTAAGAACTAATGAAACATATTTGCAGCCTATTAGAAACTTGCTTCCTCACCATCATCTTGCACTGTCTTCTTCAAACTGAAACTTGTACTAGGACAAAACATCTTTATAAAAATTTGAACGTATGTGTTTGCTGTGAGATTTTCTGTTGCTCGAAGTCGCTGTAATTTCTTGAGGATACAAATTTATTAGCATTCTGCTAATGAATAGCTGTCTGAATGACAAAATGCTAATGCTACATCAAAAAAAGTCTCAGATTCTGATGGCTCAGCATCCTTGCTCATCTTCTCAGCAGATGATTTGAATCATGCAAGCATACCTTGCCTTCACAAATAGTGAAAGAGCATAACTTGGGCACTACTGACTATGCAGACATCTTAATGCTGATAAGAAATGAAGTTTACTTGTGGTTTTAGGCAAAGAATAGAGATAAGTTTAATAAAAAGTTAAAGTTGGAAGGAGCCTCAGTCATGGCTTTTTGTTATAGTAGCCTACTGCTATCTGATGTTTTCCCGTGAAGTATTTCTTGGCAATATTGACAAGAGTCGCATTTCTTTCTGTTACTAATCTCAGTGTATGGCACTAAATGGGTTTTCTTGCCTATTTTTGGTGATTTTTCAACACTCTGTTGCATCCTCCTTCATTTTTAGCTTTTAAAAAAAAATATTACTAAAAAAAGGTGTGTATCAGAGGCTCAGGTACTTAATTTCAACCTAAAAACACATGCTGGATGAAATAATTTTGTTTCTGATGTTCCCCAAAGTTTTATTAATTATTCAGAAGAGTGCTGCTCTACTCCAGTCAACTGTTACAGGTCATGATTTTCCCGTTTATCTTTTTGCATAATATGACTTTTTCTCATGTTGGATGCATGACTGCATTTCTTCACTATGGATATGTTCAAATTTTGACAGTCCTTTAATGTGAGAACTAAACATAAAATTTGATCCTCCTGGAGGGTGCCTGCAAGCTCTGACACAGCATATTCAGCGTTTCAGCGAACTACTGTTAGTCAGTCACAAAGACAGAAAGCTTCTGCCTGGCTTCTTCTGAACTCCAGACCTGCAGAACTCAGAGCAAGAAGTAGGTATCCACTGTCTCTCACTATGGAAAGATGCTGAAAATCATCAATATCATTTGGCATCCTCTGTCTGTGAAAGGTGGGGTCCTGATGAGTTCTAAACTCGGTGGGAATGGGAAGGCAGGAGGAAAAGTCTTAACAGAATGCTTAACATCAAGTGTAAGAGAAGAAAATACTATCCCAAACAGTTTGAAAAGTTGCAAGCTTCTCTTCCAGGAAAAAAAAGAATTGAGACAATGATCTGTGCTGATTTCTCAGGCCTGAAAAAGAAAGGGGTTTGAGATTTACTAACATTTACTTTTTTTTCTAGGGTTTTTCCTTGTACTCCCAGACATACTGAATTGCTGCATTGAAATCCCCAGATAAAATTAAACACTAGAAAGAAGCAAGTTAGCAGTCAAACACGTGTAGTACCTTATGCATATGGTCGTGATTCCAGGTTTATTATCTTTGTTGTACTTGCATGCTATTAAATGGACCATACTCTTCCTATCTGCAGTTTCTGTTGTAGAACTGTCTTGGTGGGCTTTCTACCCTGATGCTTCTTGCTGTGACTCTGGACACTCTTAAAAAAGAGAAATAAAACATATGTAGATAATGATCTCTGGCATACTTCTTGTATGGCTTACTTTGAAATTATGCTGTTAATTTCTAAATTGCTCAAGAATATAACAGAATCTTCTGGTAATGATTCTTTACCTTATCTTTTTTTGTCTTTATGCAACATCTGTCTGTGTGGGCAGCCTTCTCTGCAATTTGAGAGGCGTTTCAGACCAGGACCGGTCATGATGAAATATACCCTTCCCTTAAAATACATTCGAAATTGAGACCCACCTTATTTAAGAGAGTACATCAGTGGTGAGGCCCAGAGTGCTGGAGTGTCCACATTTTCTGCTGCGTGATGTCTATGAGTGAAGTGATAGCAGGGGAACAAAACCACACAACTCCAACTCTGTAAACCGACTGCAGCAAGGATGTGCGGTGAAGAGCGGGGTTAACCGTGGCACTGAAACGGCTGCAGCTCTCCTTCCCATAATATCCCACTTAGCTCCAGCACTGGCATTCTCATCCTAAATCGCACTTTAGTCATCTCGCTGCTCTGACAGTAGCGCCACTGTGATTCAGTCCTTCCTGCAGTCCCCCTGTTTTCCTTCCTTTGTCCTCTTGTCATTCTGGAAAAGAGTAGTTACTCAGTATCTCACCAAGGAAGAGTGCTCCTCAAAGGGCAGATCGATATGCTTGAAATATCTATCTAAGGAATGGGAAGAAATGGAGATCGGCTAAATTGATTTGCTTAGATGTGACTGAAGGGTTCCATCTAGGCCACTAGTGTACTGAACATAAAATCGTAAAACACAAAACCCAAGCCTTTCTCTCCCATTTGGCACTCAGCAAAATTCTCTGCTGTTCCTTGCTTAATGGAATGCTAACTGCTTTGTGATGGCCACATTTTAATTTTTTTAAGTGGAAAGAAGTCAGAACCACTGACTTGGTATAAGAGACTGGCTTTCACAGGACTCTTTCCAGAGTAAACTTACTCATTTCTTCTTAGCGAAGAAACTTCTTTAGGTGTGTATGACCTCTCCTTCCCAGTGCTACTGCAGACTGAGTAAGATCTGCATTTGTGCTTTATTGAATATTGTCTATAAATTGTTTGACATAAAACACCCTGTTTCAGAAGCACCTACTTTTAAAATTAATGTTTAACTAGAAGAAACATTTTTGAATTTTCAAACAACTTTCATCAGAAGTGCTGTATTCCTGGAAAGACGAGCTGTGTGGTCTTCATGTAAATGTGTGAATTTCTCACTGAAATGGAGATATCAAGGGAAAGGTTCTGAACTGTGGAGCTCTTACTGGTGTGCTGTAGTGTTATGGTCTCAAGCAGTTGTGATTTAGTAAGCTGTACCAGATTTCAAGCAGTCTGCATTGCGGCCTTTTTGTTATTAATAGTTAATGATATTCTTCGCTGTCTGTAAGCAGATCCTTGCTTTCAAGCTTCCTTCCCCCTCCCCCCAATCTTTAGGATTCTAGATGATGTTCTTTTAACTGGGGGTGGGAGGAATAGGTACAATGGCTTTCAGAGCTGTCTTGTAGATGGTCTGAGCAGATTCTGCTGGAGAACAATGAGACCTGCCCCCTCTCAGCTCTGTTAGACTTGCCGTGGCTGTGGCGCTGGCCTGTAGACATGCTTATTGTCCCAGCACTGATCATCTTGCACGGCAATGCAGTGCGCTGGCTTTAGCCTGCTGATGACCCTGGATTATATTCTTGTTCACGACATGTCTGCAGCGAGTGCAAGGTTCCAATTATATTTGCCTTCAGGCGTTTCTCAAGAGATGGTGGAGGGAGTAGAGGGCAGGGAAGAAGAGAAATCATTTGTGTAATTTAAGTCTTCAAAAAACTGTTTTAGGGAAGGCATGTCAATTTCTAGCATAATCCTTACTTCAGTCTTGTAAATCACAAATACAAATAAACACAAGATTCGAGTCTACCTAATTTTCTGGCTTTTCTTCATTAAAATACACTGCAAACATTATCCATTTTTGTTTTAAAGATATTTAAGGGGAAACTACATCCGTGAAAAAGTCAGTTTTCATGTATCCTGTTTTAGAAACAAACTACACAATAGAACCCTGAACAGGAGCAGTGGAAAATGCTTTATTTTGCCAAAAGTTGGTTGTGTTTTGTTTTTTTTCTGATTGAATAATACCATCAAAAGTGCTCGGCAAGTACATTCTTTACCTCTGTGCTTGCCTGTTATCTCTTCAGCTTTGCTACTTTTTTACTGGTAAGCAGCCTTTCAGGGCCTGGGGGCAGAGAAGGGGTGAACTTTTCACATAGCAGTGAATGGGTGATTATTGTCATGCCTAATGCATGACAACATAAACTATAATTGAGCCATCAATAAGACTTTAGAAATTACTATTCATAGCTTGTCCTGCAAACAGATATTCAAGAAAAGATTGTTTTCAGTTGCAGCAACAATCCTTTACTTTGTATTTTCCAATAGAAGATTTTCCTACTAAAAATTTTAAAAACAACACATGAAGAGGAGAACTTTGCTTGGAACCAGTTGGTCATAACTTTCAGATTAGTGTTCAGGTGACCGATATAGTTCCTTATTTGCATTTTGAAAAACAAGGTGTTTGATGCTTCATTTATTTCAGATTTTCAAAACTTAAGTTACTGGTTTTGTACCTACCATTTTAAACATTAAGCCAGTCAAGAGTCACTCTTGACAGACACCCTTTGCATGAGAGGCTTGGCAACTTAATACCAGCAATACATGTAAAGGATTGTATGTGGAGTCTTCATGTCACAAGGACACGAAGGGCATTTAAGCTATCAGTATGTTCAACAGTGCTTGTGCAGAGAGTTGGAGTGAACCCATTGCGGCTTCTATTGGGAAGGTTTGTTCCCATAAAAAGTGTGACTGCAGTGAGTGTTTCTTCATACAGTTCTATATCAACAACTGGAAAAAAGTAATAGCATTTTAGTCTGTGGCAATGTCCTGTTTTTAGTGTACTCTGTTCACAAGAGACATCTGTGTCACTGGTGAACCCCAGGAAAACAGCAAGATGTCTGCAAAACTTTGTTGCCTCTCTACTTTAAAAAATAATCTACATTTGATTGAAGTGCTCCTCTCTGAAAGACATTCTGAACGCTGTCAGTGGTCCAGAACATTTGCAAACCACTTACATAATAAATAGGCATAGCCAGTTTCTGCTGATTTTACAAACCATTCCTCTCACTGAGCAGGACTCCCATCTCTCATTTCAGACACTTGGAATTTAGAGGTGAATTTCTGAGGGAAAATATGTAGAGGCCAAGGGAACCTTGTGTAGGAAGGTATGTCAAAGGGGAATAGCTGTATGTCCATTACAGCTCAGTGGATCAGAGGGACTTTGAGAAGCTTCATGATGTATTGTAGAGAAGATGCTGTGACTGGCAATTTGATGGGCTTAATGGATACCATTCATGATCAGTTTTTTTCTAATCAGTGATTCTGTTTGCTTTAAGGTAACAATCTTCCATGTTACAAATTCTGACGAAGGACAAAGGAGGAAAAGACTTAGCCAACTGCAAGTTGCATCTTGCATGGACTAAGATAAAGAAAACCTGGTCCTTCACAGGTGTCTGCATGTGCTTCGATGTTGCAGACACCAGTATATTACAAGAGGGATATGGATGTTAGAATGTGTCCAGAGAAGGGCCGCAAGGATGATTGGAGACTGGAGCACCTCTGCTATGAGGAGAGGCTGAGGGAGTTGGGGCTGTTCAGTGTAGAGAGAAGGCTCCAAGGTGACCTTATTGTGGTCTTTCAGTATCTGAAGGGGACTTACAAGAAAACTGGGGACTTTTTAGCATGTCAGGTAGTGATAGGACTAGGGGGAATGGAAAAAAAGTTAGAAATGGGTTGATTCAGACTGGATGCTAGGAAGAAGCTCTTGATCATGAGGGTAGTGAGATACTTGAATGAGTTGGCGAGGGAGGTAGTCAAAGCCCTGTCCCCAAAGGTGTTTAAGGCCAGGCTGGATGAGACTCTAGACAGCTTGATTTAGTGTGAGGTGTCCCTGCCCATGGTTGGGGGGTTGGAACTGAATGATCCTTGTGGTCCCTTCCAACCCTGACTGATTCTATGAGGATAGTTGTCACTGTGGGCTGCATCAAGAGATGTGTGGCCAGCAGGGCAAGGGAGGTGATTCTCCCCCTTTACTCTGCTCTCATGAGACCTCATCTGGAGTACTGTGTACAGTTCTGGAGCCACCAACACAAGAAGGGCATTGGACTGTTGGAGCAGGTCCAGAGGAGGGCCACAAAGATGATCAGAGGGCTGTAGCAGCTCTGCTATTAGGACAGGCTATGAGAGTTGGGGCTCTTCAACCTGGAGAAGAGAAGGCTTTGAGGAGACCCTGTAGTGGCCTTCTGGTATCTGAAAGGGGCCTACAGGAAGACTGGGGAGGGACTATTTACAAGGTCTTGTAATGACAGGCTGAGGGGCAATGGGTTTAAACTGGCAGAGTGGAGATTTAGACTGGATGTTAGGAGGAAGTTCTTTACAGTGAAGTTGGTGAGGCGCTGGAACAGATTGCCCAGGGAGGTTGTGGCTGCTCCCTCCCTGGAGGTGTTCAAGGCCAGGTTGGATGAGGCCTTGAGTGACCTGTTCTAGTGGGAGGTGTCCCTGCCTATGGCAGGGTCTTGGACCTAGATGATCTTTGATGATTTTTTGGTCCCTTCCAGCCTAAACCGTTCTGTGATTCTATTTGGAATTGCCAGCAGGAGAACACTTACTACTTACTTGCAGTGCATTAACTTGTCATATGTCTAACCTAAACCTACTTCATTTGGCAAGAAGACATGGCAGCTACTTTTTACTTTGAGTAGCTTTAATTGGTACCACAGCTCTTGATACCTCATGTTTTGATGTATGGAAAAAAGGCTGCTTTTCTGGCTTTGGCTCTAAACCTATAGCAGTGCATTTGTTAGCTTTCAGTCGCTGCAGTGTGTGAGGCTACTGGTATTTGCTGACTGAGTTTGTGGCTTGAGGGAAATATCTGGCAGTAGAAAGTCTGGTAAAACTAATATTCATGCATTTAGGATGTAAGATGGTAACGAAGCTTTATAACTCTAATTTGAAGAAAGATAAATAAAAGGGGTGGAAAAAGCTACTAACTTTTAAGTACTGAAATAAGAAATGTATAGCAAAGTGACTCGATGTGGAATATACCTTGCTGGAGATACTACTTTTCCTTAGTACTCTTTCAGGAGAGGAGGATCTTTAAATGCCTGTTCTAAAAAAAAAAACAAAAACAAAAACACAACCCAAGAAAAATGAATAAATCAACCAACTGAAAAAAAAAAAATCCAACCCCCCAAAAACTAAACCAACAAAAAAANACAACAACAAAAAAAAACCCTCACCCACCAAAAAATCCAAACAAACTCCAGGTTTTAAACAAGATTTTTGGCTGTAGCTCCCAAAGCATGTTTTGGGGTTTTTTGGTATGTTTTTTTCATGGTTCCATCAAAACTGACAAGTAAACCAAGTCTTTGTTCTCAGTGATGACCCTGATATCCATGAAGTAACCCGGGTGCTTCATCCAAGTTGTTTATTAGCCCTGTCATGCAATCCTCCCCTCACTAGTGGACATCAACTCACATGCCTTATTTGTACCTTTCCATCAGCTACTTAAAATAGAGTAGTTTTACCATGAAAGATGGTATATTAAAGTCTGCCAAAGATCTGTGGGCCACATTATCGTCCATTTCCAGATCGTCACACCATGCTAACCACATAAATTGGATACCTTCCAGGACGTTTGAGTGTCTTTACAGTACTCGACAATTCTTTCTAGCAGTCATGGCAAATATAAATCAAAACAACAATGCATAGAAGAAGCTTGATCTCCTAGTTCTTTTGTCCTTTCTTTTTTTGCTCTTTTTCAGGCAGAACAGTTTATTATGAAACTGTATTACAGAACTTAGTGAAGTAACAATCACTGATTCTTGTGTCAAGCCAACAGGGAGCTTGCCAGACCGTTCTGGGTTAATTGTCAGAGCAATGCTTCAGTCTTTTGGTGTAATGATACTGGCATTACAAAGACAGACTCCTGACTATCAATATATTGGTATACCCCAAGACATGCTAGGTGATAATGCAGTAACTCTGCTTTGGGGAAAAAAAAAAAGGTACGAAGAAAGGTCAGATTTGGGCATGGTTTAAAGACTCATTGCTAATCTTTGTGGTTAAGCACCTCACAAAATTTTATGGACTATCCATTGGTAGCAAAGTCTGTAGGAGTAGTTATCTATTGACATGAAGATGTCTGAATCATCCCTTGTCAGAAAACAGAGTCACTTGTGATTAGGCCTTTCTGAGACCTGCAAGTTGGGGTTAAGAGGTCAAATCTGTCTCAGTCTGTGTAGTTTTCAACAGTGGTCATGGGGTTGTGGAGTGTGACAAATTTACATCAGGATGCATTTCAAATGCAAAGCTATTTGTTGTGAAGCTTACAAGCCACCTACAACCAGCAATAAATAGATGTCATTGCATGCATTGGAATGTATGCACTTGTGATACTGCTTATAATGGTTGCATTGGTGCATCAGTCACTTAGGAGAAAATAAAAAGGCAGATGCAGGACAGTTGTTTTTTAACAGTTAGCAAAATGAGAAAGATTTTGCATTGGAAGTGTTTTGTTGTCTATCAGTATTCCATCAATGATCATTACATTTCACATAAGCTGTAGTGAAAATGGCCAACCAGTCACAAAGATCTGTCCATCTGATCGTGTGTGGAAAATGGAGGTGTCCTCATGGATGGTCAGTGTTCTGTGAACTTCTGTAAGTACAAAGTAAGGGGCTTGTCCAGAGCAGTCCAGGTGTGGGGATGATTGGTTGTTGATCTAAAACATTTCATAACTGTGCAGAGATTGTCAAATTTGCTGACCTTTGTGGTAGAACCTCTGGTTCATAAAGTTCTCTTAAGACAGTCTCTTCTGAGCTTGGTGTTTCTCAAATGAGTAATTCCTCCAGCAGATCTGCTTCTGCAGAGACCTATATCCTGACAGGAGAAAAGGCCCAGTGTTGATTGCAGATCCCAGCTCAGCTGATGTGTTACTTACTGGCCTGTCTCTCTAGTTCTCGAACAGCCTTGCTAGTTCTGTTGATCAGAACTTACACAGCAAGATATCTATGGTTAGAGCATTATTTTTTGACAGAGTACCTTTCTTTCTGCAGTCAGGAGTGCCCGTCTTCTGCTCATCGGACTGAAGCAAAATTAGATAGTTTGATTATTTGAAATGCTGTATTTATGTAGAGTAAGATCTCTTTGTTTAATGCCTAGATTGTTTTGTTTCTTTTGATTGTAGGAAGAGTAGATTTTGGCACATGCTACTAAAATGGATTACATACTGAGGCATAACAAGGAATTACATCAACAAACGCTCCACTGTATATTGGAAGCTGTTCAGCTAAGACTGTCTTCATAACTTATTTCAGTGAGGTCCCTGTGGTGAGGGGTTGGAGAGAGGCTACATGGTCTTTCTGTATGCACTGACTGAACAATGTGCTGATGGAAGCACAGAGAACAGATGCAGTGAGAGTTGGCTCTCTAATCTTTCAGATGAATTTCTAGCTCACATCTCCTACACAACCAAGCTGCTAAGTGAGAGTCACATGCATGGATACTGGAGAAAAAAAGGCTGTTACTTGATATAAGTATTGTACTTAGAAATGTTCTGTACTCGTTGATCTGGTAACTTGCCCTCTGCTTATGCAGCTCCGTTTTATTTGCACTGGGGCCTATGTGGCGCTGCGGGTTGCCTTGGCCCTTGGGTGCCTGAGCCAATGAGTGAGAGGACAGGGAGAGTGCTCGTGTGACCAGTTAATGAAGGCTGCTGAAGAGAATTTCCTGAACTTATGATGAATGTATACATTCACTATGAATGGGATCCATAGCTATAAAACAACCCGAACTGTAGTTATTTACTTGAGGATAACTTCGAAGTAATTATATTGTGGTGTGAATGTTGTTGTTAGAGATGAAGCAGATATAGACGTTTATTGTAGCATTTTAATAGGTTTACTGAACCTGTAGAATTGTTATACTTTCGCATAATCGTGTTTTTTAAATATAATCCTAGAATGTGAATTCAGTACAAGCGTATCTCAAGAAGCCTCTTGCAGTTGGTATTATTAACTGTGGTAAAATAATTAATGTTGCTTATGTTATTTAAGATGTTTAAGCTCTCTTGGGAAAGGAAATATAGTCTAATACCTGGGGGTTTAGTAGATGTGCTTAAGCATTCTGTTTACAAATTTTTATAGCAAACATTCACAAATTTCTATTGCTAGGGAACTAAAATCCCAATTAAACTGTAGTTGTTTTTATTGCTGTCCTCTTCTAGATGACCATTTTCTCACCTTCGTGGTGTTAACAAGCATTTCCGAAAGAAAATAGTGTTGCTATATTTGAGTGTATTTTTTTTTTAAGCTGTATTATCCATTTCTTTCTCGTTTCATTTGGATTTACAGAAATACATAAATCAAGTACAACAGATTTACCTTGCTTTACTGATTTAAAAGTTATTCTTATCTTTCACATGCAAAACCCATGTGTGTTTATTGCTTGTTTACTTTTGTTTCCTAGCATGGGCTTTCCAAATACATTGATGCCTTTCTGCTTAGAAGATTTCATAGATACTTTCCTAGTCATGTAGTCATATTTTTTTTTCCCGGTGACTTATATTACAGTGCCTATGTTGATTCACAGCTGCAGGAAAACCAAACTGTCAGGAGACTCTTCATAGACTTTGCTTTCAGCTCTAAGTAAGATAGTTTGCAGACTAATGCAGTGATGATCTAACTTCAAATTTATTATTGAGTGAAGCTACTATTTAATTTCTTCATCAGAAACTTCTTGCTATTATGACTATTTTTGTTCTCAGGGAGAAAGTTTCTGTGTGACCCATTTAATTGTTGGAAGAAATCTGATGCCTGTCTCTTGCCATTTTGGCAGTGTCGCAAAAGGGCTAAGCTATTCTGCAGGTCCTGACTTGCAAGATGTGTGAAAATATCACTATGTACAGGTAAATCAACAAGCTACTGCTTTTTGGGTGTTTTGTTTGTTTGTTTGTTTTTCGTGGTTTGGTTTTGTTTTGGTTTTGTTTGCAGTACTGCTGGGCAGGTAGAGTATTCCTAGGTAAAGAATCTCTATTCTTTCAGGAGGAAACTTGCCAGGCTGTTAACAGACTTGCTGTTACTCATTACCTGCTGAGTGTTCTGGCTTGAACAACATCCTAGCCCATTCCAAAATGTTTTAGAGTGCTGTGTCTTAAAGGAGAAGTGACTTGTTCTGTTTTTGTCTGTCTATCTGTATCAGTGTATGAGGTGCTCTGGCAGCAGCAGCTAGCTGATGTTTTTGACAGTGTTGTAGATACTCTAAGGCGTCCTTCTCAAAGGCTGTAGAAGACACTGACTGCAGAAGTTCAAATTGATGTTACTTTTTTTTTCTGAGAAAGTGTTTAAATAATTGCGTTCGTTGTGCCCATGTTTTTTTGGCAGCATGTGAGAACAACTGACTGATAACTTCACAAATACTTGTATCGGTGTACCACAGTGTCAGTGAGGGTGAAGCGCACAGGGGATGTTGATTCCAGCTGACCCGCAGCTGCCGTCAACTCAATGTGCTCTCCTAGCGTTGATGTACTGCTCGCATTCTTGGCAGGATCACTGTGGTTGGTTGACAAGTCCTTCTGCCTGCTTCACAGGTCATACTTAATTTTTAGTGATTAAAGGAGCCTGTGAGAGATTGCAGAAGATGCTCTAAATACTGTATACATATATGACTTTGTCTAGATTTTGGTGTTCTAAAGTGCTTTATGTCTCAAAGAAGAGTGTTTGAAGTGAATTTATACCTCTCTTGCCAAGTACAATCACCCACCCAATTCTGCTTCTGATTCTTTTTTCCCAATTTATTTTCTTGTGTTATTGCTGCTTAGACATTCCCCTTAAAATTCTTAATTATATGAACTATATCTACACTCTTCAGGCAGAAAAGGGTGCTAGTTTGCTTTTTTTTCCCTTCAGTTGGCAGAAACATAATTTTAAAGGTCTGCTTTCTAAAAGTATTTGAGTGTCTGGCCAAGAGTTGTCAAGAAAGCAGAGAAACTGTTCTTTCCTGCTCTATAAATGTTAACATAGGTGGGAGGCAGTTACTAGGTAGTAGATACACTGTCCTGGAAAATGTTTATGTAGTAAAAGAAAGGATCTAGATCTATTATGTGGAGATTTTAAATTTCTTTTTAGTCCTATATACAGACATTTCAATTGGTAGTAGCATGAAGTAAAAACTGCACAGTGTAGTAGATACTGTTTGTCTAAAAGTGCTTAGTCCGGTGTTGCTGCTTTAAGTTTATTTACTTCATCTCTCCTCGTGCCACCTAGAAAAACTGGGAAAGTTTCTGTATTTCATTGGAAAGAAGAAAAAATACGTACTTGAACCCTTTGTTGGTGTGCACAGCTGTCTTGCTAGATAAGAATTTCCTCTTCTGTAACATCTAAGCTAACTTTCTCAGCCTCTTCTTCATCTCTACAAGTGTCTTTTACTGTTGGTTTTGGAGGACTGTATCAGTGGGCACATGTCCCCATGTCCTTCATGGGCAATGCTCTCCAGCAGTTTGTCTTACCATTTATTTAAGGTTTGTGTGTGTGGTGTGGTTGGGTTTGTGTGGGTTTTTTTTTTTTTTTTCTGGTCTAGTGTTAGGATAGACAGAAAAAAAATTGGAACAATAACGAGGAAGCTCAAGGATAACCATGCTGTTGTCTTGTCTGTCACTGTTTTTTTTTTGAATCTTTTAACCATTTTCAGTGAAATATATGCTGCATGATACTATGCTAAATAAAGACTTTTTTTGCATAGATAGTGAAATGAAAGTTAACATGTGATAAGTGAATGGGAATCCAAATTAATACTTTGCGTATGAAGGCACAGGGAGCTCAGCAGGTGATGATTTAATTTGGTCACAAACCACTTGTGCAGAGTAATG